>WYDI02026928.1:57518-71632 GCA_009867235.2 Psittacus erithacus | reverse complement strand
GACCTGATAGCAGCCTTCTGGTATCTGAAGGGGGCCTATAAGGATGCTGGGGTGGGCCTCTTCATTAGGGACTGTAGTGATAGAACAAGGGGTAATGGATTCACACTTAAACAGGGGAAGTTCAGGTTAGATATAAGGAAGAAGTTCTTTCTTGTGAGGGCTGTGTGGCACTGGAACAGGTTGCCCAAGGAAGTTGTGAATGCTCCATCCCTGGATGTTTTCAAGGCCAAGTAGGGCAGAGCCAAGGGGGACATAGTATCCTGTATGTGGCAGGGGTGTTAGAACTTGATGATCTTAATGTCCTTTTCAACTCTAATCTATGATTCTGTAACAACATACTTGATATTGTTATACTTTAAATAAAATTGCACTCTCTTTTATAGGATAGAGAAGGATTAACAGATGACCTAACAGTTACTGGTAGTCCAAATAATAAGGCTACTTCATATTTTGTTGCATTTCTTTAGTGCTCATGCATTATGCCACCCAGTGTTATACTTGGAACTTAGAAGTATCCGCTTTCAAAGTTTAAAGCAACTGTTGGCATAAATCACTGTAAAAACACTTTTGATGTGGAAGGTATTAATCATAACTGGAAGATGCAGAAAAGCAAATTAAATGCATGTTCCTAAATTTGCAATTTTTCAAACAAGTTCGGTCTGAGGAAGCAATAAAATACTATTGAAATATACAAATAAGTATTTTGGAGCAGTTTTGTGAGATTCTCTCTCCTTCTATCCCCAGGTCTTATCTTACTGGTGTTCAAATGTTCTTGACCTGATGCAAAAGAGTTGGAAGTTCATCCGTCTGCAGCAGCTATATAGTTATTCTTCCTAGGTATTGTGAATGTGCATTAGATATTTACAGTTATTACAGATTGCTCACTTGGAAGCTTTTCTGCTACCCAATGCAAGTAAGGTGATGAGGAATCCCAGCCTTTCCACTTTGGAGAGTGCAGACTGTTGACTCTTATCTCCATCATCCAAAGAAGAATGGGACATAATGTTACTGTAATCACCCTGTATTGGACGCTGCCAAGCCTGTGTCTACTGACTGTTTCTGCTGAAAAGCCAAAACAGGGGCTTGCATTTTTCAACTTTTTTGTGATCAGCTGATGTGTAGTTTCTAATTTCAGAGGTAAGTGACATGCCATCTTACAGTAACAGCTATCAGATAATTCTGCAGGAGTACAGTTTCAACTGTAAAACTACTGGAAGTATTTTAGTACACCTAATAGATATGACCATTGTGCTTATACTGCTTTTCTGTAACCGATGCTGTCTATAACTCTTTGCCTTCTTCTGCACCAGCATAATAAGATTTTAGTCAAATTTTGCTTTAGTTTGACTGCTTAAGGAAAGGCTGTATGAATGTTTGTCTGTCTATCTCTGTGTAAGCATATATCAAAATAAATTTTCAAGGTGGTAATGTGAAATATACAACTAAAGAGTTCAGAGATTGGTTGTAGACCCAATCATACATCTCATATTGAAAGAGAATTACTTGGCTGATTTTTTCTCAAAGATATTGTGGCAGCTTTTCATTTGTATTTTTTGCCAGTAACAGACATCAAAATAAGTGCAAGGGTTTTTTTCCTTCCTAAACTGCCAAATTAAAGCATTTGCTGTCAGTTCCTTCCAGTTCACTGCTCTTTCATAGAAGCATGAAGTAACCAACTACGTGAACAAGAAAATAAGTCTGATAAATACTTTTATTGGGCTTTTTTTCAATCAGAACTTCATAGAGATGTTGTGTTGGAAGGGACCTTAAGAGATCATCTAATCTACCCCCTATTCTGTAAGGGATCAGTTATGCAGAGTGTTACTGAGACATTTGTCTAATGTCCTTAAAAAATAGCAATTGCAAGGGTTTTCTCTACCTCGCTGAGCAACCTGTTCCAATACTATTTTAATAAAATGGGTTTCCATAATATTTGAATTAAATATTTTTCTGAGGCAAATACACTGATGATTTCTTTTCTAGTCAACAGGGAATATGAACAATTCATTACTCATAACAATCATTTATGTTTGACTACTTTTTTGACAACTTCCACTAGACAAGGTTACTCAAAGCGCCATCCAACCTGGCCTTGAACACTTCCAGGGATGGGGCTGCCACCGTAGCCTTTTCCAGTGCTTCACCAGCCTCACAGTAAAGAACTTCTTCCTTGTGTCTAATCGAAATCTACCCTCTTTCAGTTCAAAGCCATTCCCCCTTGTCCTATCACTACTTGCCCTTGTAAAAAGTCTCTCTCCAGATTTCTTGTAGGCTGCCTTTAGGCACTAGAAGGCTGCTAAAAGTTTTCCCTGGAGCCTTCTATTCTCCTGGATGAACAGTCCAACTGTCTGTTTCTGTCTTCATTGGTGAGGTGCTCCAACCCTCCGAGCATCTTTGTGGCCCTCCTCTGGACTTGCTCCAACAAGTCCATGTCCTTCTTATGCTGGGGGCCCCAGATGTGAATGCAGTACTCCAGGTGGGGTCTCACAAGAGTGGAGTAGAGTGGAGGAGGTATCTTCAACAAATATGAACCTTTGCCAGTGAATTTGATACCATATTATTTGCATATATATATATTAATATATTGAGGGGGAGAGAGAGAGAGACTAAAGCTTCTAAGTGAGCAATCTGTAATAACTTTAACCCTTCAGGTAATATATTTCACAATTTCATAAATTATAAAGCATAGATGATATCTATTTATATAGTTAATGTCTTTGACTTTCCACTTGCTGTATATGTATTTATGATACTACAGTGTGTGTAAAAATGGTAAAAAATTATGAACCAGCTAAGAATACAAAACTTCATTTTGTATACAGAAAGAGCTCCTGTAGTTTTGGGATAGTCACATTCTCCTTAGTGACCAGGATATGAAAGTGTCAGCTTCAGGCTAATTATTTCATAGTCAAACATTGTCTTTCTGTGTAACATACAAAGACACACACACAAAAAAATAAAAAATCACAAACCACTTCTGCTCCTGAGATTTTAAAACAGAAAAAGACCATTAAAAATATGTGCTTTGGTTAAGTTCAGATTTTTTGACCAATGAACTTCGGGCAGGTTAACTATTTTCCCTGAATAGTTCACCCAACCATCATCAAAATGAGTTGTAATGAAAAGAAATGTAATATCAAAAAAAAAAAAAAAGCTTTGAAAGACTTACAGTTACTTTTGATCCAGCACATGTTGTCCACAGACCTTCTCAAAGAGATTTCCAAAAGGGAAAATATATCCTTCCAAATACAAATCTGGAAAAAAGATCAGAAGGGGAGAAAGCACTCTCATAAAAACTGGAACATGTGGGTCATTTTCCCACAATATGATATATTTTCAGAGTCTGCTACTCCTCTGCTGGCTTCTAGTTTTTATATTCTTTGGTATTTCATGGCAATTTATTTTTCATGTCTCATGTTAAAAATAGGATTCCATGTCTTAACAAATGAAAAAGTTGTAAGATTTCATCACTGTTACTACTCCACACTCATCGTTTGTATACGATTAACACGCTCAGAAGCACAGAGAGAGTGAGCTACAGCTTCATCCTCCATAAAAGACAGCACATTTTTATTCAGGAAAGAACTAGTATCAAAGTACTTTCTAGTTCTTTGCATGCGCTTCTTTAAAGAAACGTTTTCTCTCTTTCCTTTTCCCTATATGCCCCTTCTGCTCACCAACCTAAGAGAAAGTATTGCTTTGATTAACTTTTGTCTGTACTGTTGTAAGACTTGCATTCTCTAAAAGATATATTTGGACTCAAATTTGTAAAATTTTTATAGAACATTGTGTAATGAGCCAATCAGTATAATATAATAATATTGTCACAAGCAATTATTTATTTTTCTCTTTTGGATTTAATGCTGTGGCCTGAATTTAAAAATGCTGTTCTTGTTATGTATCTGCAGAGAATGAAAAGAATTCTGATAGTTAAAAATAATGGCCTTGTCAAAAAACTTGCTCAGTCCTCATTCGATCTTATCTTTTGAAACCATTTTAAAGTGTCACAAAGGTGAAAAAGGATCTCTGAGAACAGCAACTGACAGGCAACATTTGAATACCTGGGGATCTGCTATATTCCAATAACAACACATTGGCTTGATGAAAAATTGAATAAATTACTATTTATTGATTTTTTTTTTTTTGCTAGTTATAAATTAATGGCAGAGTCTGTAATGAGATCATGTCATTATAATAAGATCATAAATGAAACCTGTCCATGAATTGTTATCACTGTTATGAATTGTTAAGAATGCATCCATATTTTCATTTTAATTGACTTTTTTTCTGGACTGTAGCAACTAAAAATGCCTTTCTGTGAAAATGCCTGAGCTGTTATTTTGTGCCCATTTCAATAGGTACATCCATGTTTCCTACTGCTTGCACTTTACCTGATGTGAGGTGGTTAATAAAGGAATAATAGAAAAGAAGAAATTTCCTATGTTCTAGAAGGCAGATTGCAAAGGGCAATAGCAGAGATGGGGATTTAAGTGTAGTCTGTCAATTGGTGATGACAAAGAACAATATTAAGACATTCTTCTTTAGACACATTGCTTTAAAAGAAAGTGTTTCATCCTGGAGGGAGCTCTGTGTTGAATACATTATGGTCCGGTTGACTGAACCACAGATCCGTGCCTGAGCCCTGATGTTGCCCCTTCAAAACCTGGCTACATTGCAGACAGGAGATCAGTGCCTACCTTCCAGATCAGACTTCTGAGCATGGAGTACTCAAGCCAGTCTCAGGGTTGATACAGCACTTACATCTATTTAAGTGAAGGTCTCAGGGTTGATAACATCTATGCAGTTTGGATCATATCCTGACGCATTATCATATGAACTGGTGGGCAAAGATAAACTTAACAGGAAGAAGCCTAGCTAGAACCAGTTTTTGGAAAACAGTTAACTGCATATATTTGCTAAAGGAAGGAAGTATAAAGCTAGTAGCTTTATACTGAGAGTTTGAGACACAATTTGAGAGGTTGTTTGAATGGCATGACAGAAACATGACAAAAATTATTTTGGAATATGCACTTCAGACTAGAAAGGAACGTGTCCATTTCAATATATTGCCTGGAAGCTTTTTTAAGGAATTTGAAGGAGGTACATGTAAACACTTAAAGTGTCAATTTCTGACTACCAGAGAGCTTCCATGTTAATTTTATCATCCTCTGTGTGTGATTACTAAGATTGAAAAATCATAATGTATAGTCTTACATACAGCTAGGCAAAATGTGACTGACTTGCTAGGTTTTACTCATATTTCAAACAGCAAGAGTTTAAATGGGTTAACAAAAAAAATCTCATATTGTAAAATTAAGGTCGAGAATCTAAGGGGCCTAAAATGTTTTTGGTTTGATGATATTTATAGTATTCTGAAGTATTTATAGAACCTAGACACAAAAAAGGGTGCACTTAGAATTGCACATCAGTCTTCACTCAGAAGTGCTTTATTTTGTCTAAGTCGCACCCTGAACATAATTGTAACATAGCATTTGAAGTTAATTATACCATATCTAGGAAACACCCCGGATTTTATTGCAATTTTGAATATGCCAGAAGTTTGGGTGCTACTGCTGCCAACAGCTAGTATCACAGTAGGAAAGTCCAGCTTCTGGCAAAACAGGATAAAACAAGAATTTTTATAGACACAGTGAAAATATACATATATTCATGAGTCAGTGGAATGAGTCACAAAAACCATGTTTTCATTTGAGAGGAAGCAATTTTAACCCGTCTTACTGAGTCTTAGATAGGTCAGTCATTTTTTTATTGTAGCTAGTTTTGTGACACCCTCTTTCTACTTCTCTATTACCTACCTTGTTGAATGAAGATCATGGCATTCTCAGAGTTCCTTTTGATCTGGAAAACTCAGATCTCAAATAGCAAAGTGCTTAGGGGACTACTTTCAGCTCAAAGAAAAATAATTTCCTTCAGGAGGAGAAACAAAATAGCATAAAACAGAAAAAGAGCTCTTACGGTACAGGTATAACACCAGAAGATGTAGGTTTCATAATTAGAAAATTATGCCTGATGCTCACCTTTCCTAACTGCTGCTTAAGATAATCACCAACATGACCACTTTTCAATGAAACAGAGAATGAGATGACTAAAACCCTAATATGTTCTGGAAATTTAGGACTGGGTTGTTTTGGTTTTTTTTTTCTCTAAAAAACAGTGGTGCGCTCCTGAGCCTTAGTGTGACTCTCTGAAAAAAAAAAAGCACTGTAAGGAACTGATTCTCGTCTACTTTATGTACTCTCACTCATACCTTTTGCAGTGTACTAAGCTGATAGAAAAGTGATTGGATTCATAAATACAATCAGCAATTTTGAGTATCACAGGAGAGGAAATATGTTCCTCAGGTAAATTTGTATCTTACATAAAATAACCCAATTCTATTAAAAACCAAACAGGAACTGCAAATTACATTACTAAATTCCTAGAGTTGATTTTCCTTACCTTTTTGCATGTATATACAAAATGTGTACAATAATCCTCTCTAGCATTTGCTTAGCGTATATTTTGTGAATACCAACAACAGGAATTTTATTACTTTGCTGAATAAATAATTGCTGCAGTGAAAATCCCGATTTTTCAAAAATAAATGGTGCATAAAAGCACATAAAAGCTCAGTTAATATGTCTGAACTTGCTCAAGAACGTGGCCCAGTTCAACCAATGGAACTAGTTTTTTATTCAGGAGACACCTCTTAAATTCATTGCCTCACTGCACAGTAAATCTGTTCTTTTAGCACGTTTTTCTTTTAGCAGGTAGTCAATTAAGGGGGGGACAGGTTTCCTCATGATATATGTCTTTACAGTGAAGTGTATGTTCTTGCATTTCAGTTATCTTATATTTTGTCATATTATTTAAAGATATATCTTAGCTAAGTTTATGATTTCGTAGGGTAACATGATTGTATTTTTTAAGCATATAGAGGGTGAGGGGGACATACCTGTATTAGCAAGTCTCTTTCTTTTTGCACTCTCAATTCTATATATTTTAACAACGGAAAAAATATACCTTCTTCTGTTTGTAATTCTCACCCTTTACTCTTCCATTAACTGCTATATCCACTTCAACTTAATATGGATAAATAAAGGAACACCATAACGTCATCATTCAGAAATTTAAAATAGGTGGCAAGTAGAACATTTAAAATGTACAAGCTAATCTTCAATATCAGAGGAATTTCTTAGCCTAAATGTCAAAAACAACATAGGCGTATTTGGGGTGACAGAACACAAACAGACCTGTATTGCTTACTAGATTAATTTTAACTTCTGAGTCTTACAGTGATGACACTCATTGCTGAAAAAAAACAAAACAAAACAAAAAAAAACCCCACAGATTCTTTCATCAAGTGTATGTCATAGAAGCTTATTTTTTAATTAAATTCCCTACAATTTAGTTTTCATGGAAACCAAATAATTGAAATATTAGATGATTCTGAAATGTAAACCTTATTTCTAATGTAGGCATTAAAATGCTGTTATAAACAACCATTCTATTCTTAATTGAATTTTCAAAAATCTCCATTATTTAAAAATAATAAATGTACTAATGGGGTTTGATAAGATTACTGTAACTGAACACTGCTATAAACTTCAAATACTAGGAACACTGCATACACTGCAGATGAATTAGCTGTTCTTAAATTAAGGAATATTACAGTCAGTAATGGTACGACATTGTTTTTTATGGCCATGGCTTGGGTTATAATGTGACAGAAAAAAAATGTAATGTTTCCAAAATGACAGTTTTTAGATTTGTGTTGCCTGAGGTAGTTCAGCTGAACAATAAACTATAATTTGATTGATGGAAAATTGAAGTGGTTCATCTAACTTGCCAGGCTGTCTCACCCAAGGCTTTGGTTTTGCATGTATGATGATGTATCACAGTTTTAGAGATAATGTTGTTTGTATTATACAGGAGATTTTTTTACACATAAGAATGAAGACTTCATTACCCAGTAAAGATCACAATATCCTATGGATTAGCAAGGAATCAGATTGGCTTGAGAATGGATTTGTACATCAAAATGTGCTCTCTTTGTGAAACCAAATGATAAATAACATATAGGACCAGAGTGTCTTTATTTTTATGAGCAAATCAGCCATATCACCGGTTATGAAATTATTAACGTAAAGGAAGGATGACATCTGCACCCAAGAGGAACAATCAGAGAGGGTAGCTTTTCTTTTATCCAGAGTTAATCCTACAAAATTACACGCTGGTCAGCAGAAATCTTTTAGAAAGAGCAATATCATTTTATAGCTGTATTATACTCCTATACTCCTATATAAGGAGGAAACGAAAGAAAGATAAATGGGAATATAATAAAGATGTTTTTAAATAAACTCTGGTGGCATTTATATAGAGTTTGAGGGGGCTAATTACTAATGCAGTATGTGTAAAGCAACAGCTTCAGAAAAAAATGTTGGGGGTTTTTTTTATCATCAGTGAGGACAATTTTAAATTGTTTAAATCATTCAGTCACCAGCTATGTTTTCCCATAAATATTTTACATGAAGCAGGATGTTTGTCCTCTGTTCTTCTGTCATCAAACTACTAAGACCAGCCATCTCTAGACAGGTGAAAACAAAGCATGGCATAATTTCAGCTGCTAAAGGAAACACTCTTTGAAAGGGTCATATAGCTGGGAGTATGATTATAATGTCTTGTTTTGATTTCTTTTTTCCCTTCATTTTCACTTGAAAGGAAAGGCCAGCTGTTGAGCCATTTTGAACAAGAGTCTTTCTTGCTCTTTCTCTTCCTCCCCAAGTACATGAAATACCTAATATTGGCTTTCCAAATGAAACTGTAACACTTGAACTTGAAGAAACAGGAATATTGGATCTCTCTCTGCTATTTATTATCCTGCCAACACTAAACAAGGCTATGATCAGACAAAACTGTGGTAATACAGTCTTCTGGGAGATTTAATGGGCATACTACACTCTTTACTTTTTCTACAAAATGCTCTGAATTACAAACGTTTGAAAGTTGGGGCTTTATCTGCAGATAAAGCTTCTTACTATTACGCATAAATGTGGGAGAATTGTTTTTGAGACTATCCTTGAAGTGACAGAAGATCTGTCTGTATGAGATTTCCAAAATTACTGTAGGGAATTTTCTACAGTGGAAGTGCTTTCTTCTTTGGTCATTAGATTGCCATAAGTCTTAATTTTCCAGTCATTTTACTCCTTCTCCCTCTGTGTCATGCTTTTTATCAGGGTTCAAATTTGGAAATACCATTGTCTTTTCAAAACTGCAGCTTCAGTTTTACTGAGCCATGCATTCAAGAAGATGAAAAGAGACAACGCATCAACAGTAGGATTGGTCTTTCTCTGTTGGAAAAACAAACAAAACAAAACAAAAAGAGGTCAAAATACAGCTTTTCTGTATTTTGCAAAGTAAACCCAAAACTCAAAGAGAAGGAGCTGCAAGATTAAAACTGGTTTTATTTAAGGAATATGCAGAGAAATCTAATGGAAAGAAAATCAGCCAGAAATATAGGACTGGAGAAGACATTTTGTGTCTTCTATTCAAATTCACACACGACACACCATATAATTCTTTTTATAAGTTGTTGAGCTGTATCTGAAAGCCATTTTGGTCAATTTTTACTCCAAGTCTGTTTAGGAGTCCATCAGAGCCTTACTGCTTGGTAGAGCAGTGAGTTGGCAATGTCCTTCCAGTTTCCAGAAAAAATGTAGTACTTGACAACTTATTTCCAGTTCCTCAGCTGGGAATAATCAATATAATGTTTCATTTGAAGTAGCTCTTCTTTTCTCCTAGTATTACTAATGGTTTATTGACAGACATGTATTTGGGGAAATTATCTGAGGAAAACAACTGAAGAAAGGTTGATGGGAGGAGTATTAGTTGATGAACATGGAGTCACCACTGTTTTGGAGCCATGAAAAGGCAAATTTACAAATTGAGGGGACAGAGCCAGCAACAGGGAACTATTCATAACAGTATAGCCTGGTAATGCTACAGTTCTTGTTGCCATCATTCAAGGATTAAATGAAACTGAAAGTATACTAAAGGAAGCAAAAACACTGGAAAACCAGCAGGGATTATATGCTTTTCCTGAAACAAACAGAATGGGGGAAGAGAGTTAAACTAAAGGACAGTATGTCATGGTTTAAGTTTAGTTGGAAATTAGAAAACCACATAGCCTGCTCATTTCCCCCACACACACACCTGTCCTCCCCACTCCCGGAGGGATGGGAAGGAGAATGGAAAGAATGTAACTCCCACAGGCTGAGATAAGTACAGTCCAGTAACTAAGGTATAACACAAACCACTGCTGCTACCGCCAATAATGAGAATGACAAGAGAAATAACAAAGGAGCGAATACAAACGCTCACCACCCGCCGACCGAGCAGAAAACTAGCCCTTCTGGGGTAACTCCCAATTTACATCCTGGGCATGACGTGCTGTGATATAGAATACCTCTTTGGCTAGTTTGAATCAGGTATCCTGTCTCTGCTTCCTCCCGGCTTCCCCTCCTCCTAGGGCAGAGCATGAGGCTCAGAAAGTCCTTGGTCAGTCTAAATGTTCTAAGCAGTAGCTAAAAACATCGGTATTATCAGCACTGTTCCCAGGCTGAAAGTCAGAAACACCGCACTGCACCAGCTACTAAGAAGGAGAAAAATGACTGCTGCTGCTGAACCCAGGACACAGTATTGGTCCAAGTAATAGTAGCGTGAAATTAGAACTGAGTGTCTTCACAGTGGGAAAAAAAGGAAGTTCTGAACTGGTTGGTCACAGAAAACCTTGAACTGTTTTCTACTTGGAGCAATGGGGCGAAAACTGACATAATACACCTCAGACAATACATCTGGCAAACTTTGTCCCATCTTGACTTTAAAATATTGTCTTCTTTGTTTCCATATTTTCCCATTATTTTATGCCTCTGATTATACAGGTTCTGAGGTGGTTATGCATGCATTAATCCCCTTTTTGGAAGGTCTTTCCCCTTTATCTGTGACATAGATTACTTT
The DNA here is from genome assembly GCA_009867235.2 of Psittacus erithacus. NCBI lineage: Eukaryota > Metazoa > Chordata > Aves > Psittaciformes > Psittacidae > Psittacus > Psittacus erithacus. The sequence goes on along the minus strand of WYDI02026928.1, from coordinate 60,616 downwards.
TAGACACTTTAAACTGGGAAAAGCTTCAGGCCTCAAGTTCTTGAGCTCAGGTGAATCATATTCAAGGTTTTCAACCTAACCGACTTTCCTACTCACTTCCTGTATCAAAATAGATTCTTCTGAAATCCCAGAACTCGCCTACTGTCCTACTTCTGTATATATTCACTTTAATTTAAATTGAATCAACTTTTTAATTAACCTAATTTTAATTAATTACTTAAAGTTATGTTCTCCAAATGTAGTTCTAGGGAATACTTGATTAAGAAACACGACAGCTAAACGCATCTAGGAATACAGGTTTCCTTTGGCTATTAGTTGCATTTGTTCTCCAACATATACCCTGAGAATTAAAATTTCTCAGTGTCAAAACTGTTGAGAATAGTGTTTCTCTCCTTTAATTTTACAGATAGCTCTATCCCCAGACACATGCATATCTGATTCCCCGGTTGCAGACAAGACTTCTATCAATAACTACCCCAAAGGACTTTCATCAGCCTTTCAAAAAGTGACTTTGGCCCTGGAAGATCTTTTTTAGTATATACCTCTTCCGTCTTTCTTTTTCCTTTATATTTTATCCTATGCAGTGTTTTTTCTGCTGTTTTTCCCCAAACTTTTTGATAAGCCCAGACCTGTATGTAATACCTGTTTTCTTCTCCATGGAACTGATCAACCGTTTCTTCTGTCACCAAATATCTTATTCTTGCCCTCTCTTGCCAGTTCAGGATTCTCTACTTTGCTGTACAGGCTCCTGGACTTGAGACTGCTTTAAAACCCATTAAAAAGTTTTCTGTAAAATTAACTAAAAAAAAATTCAACAGGCCTGTGTAGTAACTCAGCTGCCACTGTACCTCAGTGTTTCACTAACAAGCAGAAAATTTGAGATAGGAAGGTAGTAGTATCCAAAATTTTCAGATACTGACAACCAAGGCAGATTGATTAAATGTTTATCTAAGTTCATACTGGAAGTCATATAGCAGTATAAAAATATTTACTGCAGTTTTCTTGTATCTCCAGTCTCATGCCTTAACCAGAATACCTACGTGCCCCACATCTGCCTGCAAAACACAATATAGAAATACTGCGGGACTTTTCAAATGGCAATAGGGTAAGAAGACCCTCAATATGCAATGGCCTGTCAAACTTTGTGACAGTTCACCCTTCACTTTTTCCTGGTAGTTATTGTCACAGCCATCTGTATGTTTAAAACATAGTTTGTAGAATATGCAACCAAGCATCCTATCCTTAATGTACACATCCAGATTCTTTGAGCTCCTTGAACATTACAGAAAAGCAACCATTTGTGACTTTTTAATTGGTGTCAGTTGGCTGAATCATCGTTACTATATGACATATGTTAAAAGGACTGTTCCTGCTGAAGATAGGTGCATAGAATGTCACTTTACATTTTTTGCAAGTAGCCAGTATCTCATCAGTTTTGCATAGGACATCATTAGCAATATCACACAGTGTGACAGTATATTGTGCCTAAATATGAAATGCTGATTCCTAGCCAAAAATTATTAATTTTTAGGTAAGGAAGCAGTTTTTATATCATAATATGGGTTCCTAAACCAAAGTGATTCTGTGATCTGTCACAAAATTGCAAGGTGACAGATTCCACAGGGGAATCTTATACATTTATTCACATTACCAACACATAGCAAACAGTTTCTCTCTCATTTGTTTTGGCCTAAGGTCGTCTCATCCTGTATGAGTGCTAGCAGGCTATTTTGAAGAAGAGAATATAGAAACAGATTTTGTTTTAAAGATTTCTTTTCAAGTCCTAAATTTCCATGCCTTCTTCATAGTTGACTGGAGACATAAAGTTATGTTCAGGACTCAATTTAGTAGGCTAGGTCCACTGGGGGCTGGTGGAGCTGGTCTGACAACGAAGGGGAAGAGCAGTTTTGGTAGGAGGCTTGCCAGGCTGATCAAGGATGCTTTAAACTAGATGTGTTCAGGGAGGGGGGCATCATTCCATCCCAACACACCCAGTCACTTGCCAGCACCTATAATAAATGCTTAGACCAATGTAGAGATATTCGGCAGCTCCAACCAATCAGCCGGCTTCATTTGGAACTCGGCTCAGATACCTCTATACAAATGTCCATAGCATGGGTTACAAACAAGAGGAATTAGAGATGTGTGCACGTCTACGGGGGTATGATATAATAGGCATCACAGAAACATGGTGGGATGGCTTCTATGACTGGAGTATTGGAATGGAAGGTTACAGGATCCTTAGAAAAGACAGGCCTGGCAGACGGGGAGTTGGAGCTGCCATTTATGTTAGGGGTAGGCTGGAGAGTATGGAACTCTGTTTAGGGACAGGTGATCAGTCAATAGAGAGTTTGTGTTTCAGGATTAAAGGGAGAGCAGCGATGAGAGACATTACTGTGGGGATCTCTTACTGATCACCTGATCAAGAGGATTCTGTGGATGAAGTTCTCTATAGAGAGATATGAACAGCCTCATGCTTGCAAGCCCTTTTTCTCACAGAGGACTTCAACCATTCTGATATCTGTTGGAGGGATGGTATGGCCCAGCACAAGCAATTAAGGAGGTTCCTCGATTGTGTGGAAAACTTCCTTCTGCCAGTAATAGAGAAGTTGACAAGGAGAGTTGCCATGCTTGACCTTGTGCTCACCAGCAGGGAAGGGCTGGTTAGAAATGTGACATTCCAGATCAGCCTCGGTTGTGGTGATCATGAGATGGTTGAATTCACGATCATCAGGACAGTGAGAAGAGTGTGCAGCAAGCTCACTGCCCTGGACTTCGAGAGAGCAGACTTTGGCCTCTTCAGGAACGTGCTTAGAAATGTTCCATGGGATATAGCCCTAGAGGGCAGGGGGCCCAAGACTGTTAGTTGATATTCAAGGATCACCTGCTACAAGCTCAGGAGTGTTGCATCCCAACTAGAAGGAAGTGTAGCAGGAGACCTGCATGGATGGATAAGGAGCTGCTGAGGAAAATTTGAAGGAAAAAAGAGGCTTATAAAAGGTGGAAGCAAGGTCAGACAGTCTGGGAAGAATACAGGGATGTTGCCCGGGAAGCTAGGGACCAGGTTAAGAAAGCTAAGGCCCAGTTAGAATTAAACT
>WYDI02026928.1:0-57418 GCA_009867235.2 Psittacus erithacus | reverse complement strand
CTCAGTCTTCACTGGCAAATGCTCTGACCACACCACCCAAGTCTTGGAAGGCAGATGCAGGGACTGTGAGAATGAAGGCCTGAGGCCCACTGTAAGAGAGGATCTGGTGCGAGACCATCCTAAGAAAATGAACATACAGATGACCATGGGACCTGATGAAATCCATCCGAGGGGCCTGAAGGAGCTGGCAAATGAAGTTGCTAAGCCACTGTCCATCATGTTTGAAAAATCATGGCAGTTAGGTGAAGTTCCCGATGACTGGAAAAAGGGAAATACAACCCCCATTTTCAAGAAGGGGAAATGGATGACTCGGGGAACTACAGACCAGTCAGTGTGCCTGGCAAAATCTTGGAGAAGATTCTCCTGGAAGGCATGCAAAGGCACGTGAAAAACAAGAAGGTGCTTGGTGATGGCCAGCATGGCTCCTGTTGTGGTTTAAGCCAAGCAGTAAATCAGCCACGCAGTCTCTCTCTCACTCCTCCACCTTCTTCCCTCAGCTCCTGTAGGGATGGGGAGGAGAATCGAAAGAATACAACTCCCACAGGTTGAGATAAGAACAGTCCAGTAACTGAGGTATAACACAAACCACTGCTGCTACCATCAATTATAACAATGACAAGGGAAATAAGGAAAGAGAATACAACCGCTCACCACCCAGCCCGACCGAGCAGTGATCTAGCCTTTCCGGGGTAACTCCCAATTTACATCCTGGGCATGACATGCTGTGGTATGGAATACCTCTTTGGTCAGTTTGGGTCACGTGCCCTGTCTGCTTCCTCCCGGATTCCCCCCACCCCCTCCCGGCAGAGCATGAGGCTCAGAAAGTTCTTGGTCAGAATAAACATTACTGAGCAGCAACTGAAAACATCGGTGTTTTCAGTGCTGTTACCAGGCCGAAAGTTAAAAAACACAGCACTGTACCAGCTACTAAGAAGGAGAAATAATGACTGCTGCCACTAACCCCAGGACAGCTTCACTAAGGGGAAATCCTGCCTGACCAATTTGGTGGCCTTCTATGATGGGGCTACAGAACTAATGGACAGGGGTAGAGCAGTTGAGATCATCTACCTGGACTTGTGCAAAGCGTTCAACACTGTCCTACATGACATCCTTGTCTCTAAACTGGAGAGACATCAATTTGATAGGCGGACCACTTGGTGGATAAAGAACTGGCTGGATGGTCACACACAAAGAGTTGTGGTCAATGGCTCAATGTCCAGATGGAGACCAGTAACAAGTGGTGTCCCTCAGGGATCTGTGTTGGGATCAGTCTTGTTCAACATCTTTGTTGGTGATATGGACAGTGGGATTGAGTGTGCTCTCAGCAAGTTTGCCGATGATACCAAGCTGTGTATATACGCTGGAAGGAAGGAATGCCATCCAGAGCGACCTTGACATGCTTGTGAGGTGAGCTGATGCCAACCTTATGAAGTTAAACCATGCCAAGTGCAAGGTCCTACACGTGGGTTGGAGCAATCCCAGGCACAGCTACAGGTTGGGCAGAGAAGAGATTCAGAGCAGCCCTACGGAGAAGGGCTCGGGGTTGTTGGTTAAGGAGAAAATGAACATGAGCTGGCAGTGCGCGCTCACAGCACAGAAAACCAACTGTATCCTAGACTGCATCAAAAGGAGCATGACCAGCAGGTAGAAGGAGGTGATCCTGCCCCTCTACTCTGCTCTCACGAGACCTCACTTGGAGTATTGTGTACAGTTCTGGTGTCCTCAACGAAAAACAGACATGGAACAGTTGGAACAAGTGCAGAGGAGGACCATGAGGATGATCAGGGGACTGGAGTACCTCCCATATGAAGATAGGCTGAGAAAGTTGGGGCTGTTCAGCTTGGAGAAGAGAAGGCTGCGTGGAGACCTCATAGCAGCCTTCCAGTGTCTGAAGGGGGCCTATAGGGATGCTGGGGTGGGCCTCTTCATTAGGGGCTGTAGTGATAGAACAAGGGGTAATGGATTCACACTTAATCAGGGGAAGTTTAGACTGGGTATAAAGAAGAAATTCTTTAGTGTGAGAGTGGTGTGGAACTGGAATGGGTTGCCCAAGGAAGTTGTGAATGCTCCATCCCTGGATGTGTTCAAGGCCAGGTTGGGCAAAGCCTTGGGTGACATGGTTTAGTGGGAGGTGTCCCTGCCCTTTGCTTGAGGGCTGGAACTAGATGATCTTAAGGTCCTTTCCAACCCTAGCTATTCTATGGTTCTATGATTCCATGATTCTATGTTAGTTCTTATTTGCATTTTTAAATTTCATAAATTTTTAAAAGAGGTGTAGATATGATTCATATTATTTCTACTTTTCTCTGTCCTCAGACACTGAGAATGTATGCTTTGCCTCTCCTATTAATTTGAAGAATAAGAATAGATTCTTTGGTTTTAAGACCAAGTGAGTCTGTTTATCCTCAGGGAAGAAGACCAGATATGAAATACTGAATTCACTAAAAGCTCTAGAAGTATCTTCTGCAAGGCTGGGATCGTTCCCATTGTTCTGTACATAACACTGTATCAATACATCTCAGTCTTTAAATTCAACTAGTCTTTTCTATATCACAACTCACTTTCTGGTACTGGATGTCTTTGTACCAAGACACATGCTTGCAACTTTTAGAAAAGTCCTTGCATAATACAGTAAATATTCAGATTGAAAATTCAACAAACTGAACAGAAGGCATAGACTGAAAATCTTATCATAAATAAAATGACAACTTCTGTCATTTATATGTAACATAAGACAGCATACAGGCATACAGACTTAAAATTCCTACCCATAAAGAACTTATAAACTAAAATAAATTTATACAAATGTTAATTATAAACATATCTCTTAGTTTACAGGACTGCAATTGCAGATTCTGTATTTTAAAATAAGAAAGGATCAAGGCAACATACCTCTTTCTCTGCATTTAAAAACACAGGTTACTTCCATATCAAGCAAAAACTTGGGAATAGAGAAATACTAGCATTTTTAAAAAATAAGTCACCAGAACATGATATCCAAGTAGAACTTGTAGAAGTAAGATTGATCTTCATGACATCTGACAGCTGTAACTAAGACTCTTTAAGGTGGTTTTCACTGGATATAAATTATGAAATTGACCTAACACTAACTGCAGTGTCAAAGATCTAATAACCTTTCTGAATGATCTGATGGTTAAACCAAATTGCATTAAACCAAACTCAGAGTAGGAATGTGACTGAAGAACAAGGGAAAGTTTTTATATAAATCCATTTTCATTTTCTGATGCCTAAACACATTTTTAAATGAGCAGTCAGAAAACCTAGAAAAAGCTAGTCTAACACACAGTATGGAGAAGCCAAAACTGCAAACTAGCAGTTCTGGAATGCCTCAAAATGTACTCTGATCAAATGCACATGTCTTCTTCAAGATACGCTCTAGAAAATGTTACACTGAAAAGAAAATAAAATCATTTAAAACCACAAGGAAAACTCCTGGAGTATCTCCTTTTAATACCTTTGTGTGTTTCTTCAGACTTGATTGATCTTTAAATTTCTTATTTCTCTCTCCCTAGTCTGCCACTGCTGAGACAATTATCACAGGACAGTCCCTCTGCAGTTGTTGGAAAGACTGCCTTTAACCCATCAGTGCATTTATAGCTGCTAACTAGCCTCCCTAGATTGGAAAGTAGAGAGCTTGCCAAGTTACCCAGACATCTGGAGGGGTTTGGGCTCCTATTTGCTTGGACAAAGCATGAAGATGACTGCAATGAAAAGAGCCCGTCACAGTGAAAATATCTTTGGAAATGGAATTCAAGACCACTCTCTTCAGCAAAAGCATATAATATCTCAGGCTAACCGATCGGCTTCCCTGCAACATTCCCAGCGGAGCCATTCTCCCTCTTCTCATGTCATTATCCACTGCTTCCAATGCTCTGCCCAGCTGTAGTGCCATGTGAGCTCTTCCTTAGCCTGGGAGACATCATTATAAATGAAGGAAGATAGAACACAGCCTATACCACCTTGGGTTGTTTGTTTATGCAGCATCTGGGAAGAACATTTAGGATTAAATGTGCACTCCTAGCCCATGAGCACTGACAGAACAGAAAACCAGAATGAGTTACTGGGCAGGTATGTTTTTCTTGTGTGACTGGAATCTTTTGCATAGATTGCAAGTGTGGTATGGGAAGCCAGAAAGCACATCATTACACTAGGAGTATGTGAAAACTGAGAATTTTAATGTGAGACAATGAGTAAGGTTCAACCTCAGGAATGTTTCCTGCCTATGTCCTTATTTTTTCTTCCATCATTAACATTTCAGTGTTGTTCTTAATCATCTTGTTTCTCTTCTGCCATACGAAGCACTACAAACAGGTTCTCTGAAGTTTTGCCTCTGCTTGTGACTGGGCATCCAAAAAGACTCAGTTCTTGGAGCGGGTCCCAGAGAGCCTGGGAACCAAGGAAAGTCATGCTTTTCTCCATCTTACGTTAGTTCATAGGGGTACACAGTCAAGCTACCAAACTGGCTCACAGTCAAGTGCCAATACCTTATTGACAAATGGTGATAGCTGGCTCTACTTCTAGGGAAAGGTAGTGTGTATCTGTTTGATTACTGTTACATTGAGCTGATTTGTGGTTTTCTCAGCTGAGCTGTGGTCATGCACCAAATGAAAACAGCTCATAGCTGTGAATGGTTAAGTCCTGTCTTCCCTGGATATATCCTTGGGCCATGTTACAACCTTCCTTCATGTCCTCTGTCTTAATCTGGTACTAATCACTGACTGTCTACAACTGTGTTGCATCAAAAAGACAGTGATTTAAGGATTCACTTGAAGGAAGAAACAAATAGGGTCATCAAAGACATCATTTTTAGCACAGTGATTGGTTGTACTGCTGTAGTGGCAGAATCTGAAAGACCTGTCTAAGTGTTGAACTCTATCTTCATATGTGAAGATGTTTCTTACAGTTAAAAAAAAAAACCATAATGTTTTGACCAGGTTAAAATTATTTTTGCATCTTGTGAATCCTTACCAACATTATTAATAGCAGGTAGGAAAGAAGGGACTAAAACTAAAGATAAATGAGGCTTTATTTAATTTATTCATGACAGTAGAATGGCAGCAGACATCATCTCTTGAAAGAACATTTGTTATAGATTCCTTATAGAATTAAGGAAAGGCTAAAAATTGTTCTCATACATTAATCTTTTGTGAAAAGATCTAAGCTGTGAGAATTGTTGTTCTGATGTGCTGGGACTGTTAGACTTAATTATGTATATATGGCTTGGATGGTGCCATGAGGTGGATTGGAAATGTCTAGGGAGATTATAACTGACAATCTTTTAATGACCATACAACATTTAAGAAGTCTGAGAGAGCCATTAGATTATTTTCTTTTACAGAATTTGTTTTACCCTTGTCGAAACCAGTGAAGACATTAGGTCCAACCCGTAAGATGTAGTTACATAGTGCTTCCCTCTCATATGACTGTTATACCTTAGTAATTGTACCTCTGAAAATTCAAGCCTCACTGAAGGCTTTACTGCTGAGTTTGGCCCCAGCTTGTCTGGAGCACAACATTGACAGAACTTGGCACCACTGTCCTCTGAACTCCCTCAATAGACAGATACAACTTGAAGTTGGAAAGAATTTCCTTTACTACAGTATTATTTTTGTTTTCCCAGTTAAATCCATTATGAATTTTACCTCCATTTCACACTATGCCTGCATATAACAAAGAAAATTCCTGTCCTAGCTAGAGCTTGCTCATCTTAAAACTATAGAGTCTGTGCTTCCGTTATCTCTCTGGAAGCTGTATGGCATAGATAATATTGTTGACCTGTTTAATGCTGTTAAATGGTCCCTCCTAGTCTGTTTACAGTTTTCTAGCCAAGCTGGGATCAGAACTATGACCCTTTAACCCACCTCATATGTCTAAGCCTTAACTTGTCAATCATACCAGATTTTCTGCTTTTGCTGTGCTTCAGCAAGGTTATTATGGTGTGCTAAGGCCGTAAACCTATTTACTCTCTCGTGGAAGTCCAGCATATATGGTACTACTGACTTGTCTGATGCTTCCAGCATGATTTTCTGCTTGTCCCTCACAAGATCAAGGAGCACTCTCACCCTCCTGCAAATAAGAGCATGTAAGGCATAAGCTCCATGGTCTTTTCTGAGGCCCCTTGACATGCAAGCAGAGATTGCTATAGTTATTTGTCTTTTTATCCCTACTTTTGGCTTTATAGGTCTCAACATGACTTTGGCTGTACAAGTAGACCCTTGCAAACTCCCTCCCCATTCTGTTGTCCTCACATTGCTACTAATGATGTAGGAAGATCTAGAAACTTCAGTCCCAAAATCACTTTCAGAGTACTTTGAGGATACTCAAAAACATTTGTGTTTTCTTTGTACATTTTCTCATTAATTTCCTTAACATCATTCTGTCTCAAAGGGCCATCCCATCAGATGACTCTATAATTCAGAATATACTTAAGAAGATAGCAAATATTTTTTTTTGAAATACAATAAAAATGATTGAACAAAACAGCACCTAATATTATCTGTGATCAAAAATAGATTAAATCAGAAGCAGGAGAGTACACAAATTGGTAAAGAGGACAAATAAGCTTTTAGCTGGTTACTTGCTTTGTCTCTAACAGTGGACAGTACCAGATGAGGGAGAGGACATTTTAAGATACTGTGATTTATAATTATTAAATTTTACCCATACAAAGTTTTTTTATACCCCCTATCATAATATTCCCTGAGGCAGGAGTCTCTCACTTTCTAGTAGGGTTTCTTTTTTTCAAACTTTTTTTTTTTTATTATTGCTTGTAATAAATTTTACCACAACTGAAGAAGCAGCCTTACTTGTAGCTTTGAAAAACTTTTTAGGTGGAAAGTTAGCTGAAAGATAGTACTGTCATGCAGAAATGTAAGGCAGAGGAACTCTGTCATAAAGGCCACAGAGCTTTCTTGGACATTTGAGTTATTTCCTTTGGTTTCTTTGGTTCTGTCTTCCAAACAGGTATTTAAAAATATATAGTACATATTGTACTAATATCTTGGAGGAAAGAAATACTGGAAAAAAATCCCCCAAAACAAGAATATTTCTGTCATATGTCCTTATGTTGCACTTGTGAACAAACATACTATCCTACTCATGAGTTTTGTTCAAACTTGTGAGGGTCTCCATTCTAAATACCAGCTATATTTAACTTTATGTTTTTCCTTTTATGTATGCATTTTATTTTTCTTAAAAGTCTTCTAAGGCTCTGTTTTGTACAGGTGCTTAGGAAGAGTTACATCAATACTTTTAATCTTCTAATTATGTAGCTTAATTTTACATCTGGAAGTTTTACCATGCAATAATTAAAAAGACACTTTTAATCTTAAGGAGATCTTGTTCAGTATGAAATCAGACTGACAGAGTAACGTTTGGATTAATGATTTTTTTGTTAATTTTAGAACACTTACCTTCCAAAGTAATTTAAGGTTTCTATGTTTGTTGGTATTGCTTTTTCATGTGACAACTGTGACATGCGTTTTCACAACAGATGGCTTAGTGTCACTGTTTTAAAAATTACTTCACCTAGACCGATGTTTCCTGTATATGTTTGACATGAAACTAAACATTGCTCCAGATGTTTTGTTTGTAGCAAAGACAGTTAATTTTATTAGAACATTTGATCACAGATCAACAGCATAATAGAAGTGCAGTCTATGTGAAGCAGATATTTAACAGAACCTCCTAATGTAGAAGAATCTATTTATGGGAGTAAGGTACACAGTTTTATAGGTGATTCCCATAAACGTATTGTTGCTGCGTGCTACATTTTTCTAAATTTAGACTTGAAATCATGTTATTTGCTTACTAAAAAAACTTTTCACATATATTAGTTATTTTTGATTGGAGGATATTGATAGCATATACTCTTCTCAATGTTTACCCACATATATATCAGGTCATGAACCTAAGTTAGAATTTAAAAGCAGTGTATTAGGAATTATAAGAGATGCCTTATCTCTGAGTGTTGGCAGTCCTAGACTGTTTTAGTGCTTGGTGTCCTTCCATTAATCTAGAGTTGCATAAATTCACAAGTAATTGCACTGCTTGCAATGCATGGACTAAGATCTTTTATGCCAAACTTAAATATCATTACATGCCCAACTATTCTTCCATTAAGATTAGCTATAGATTTCCCATTAATTATTACATCAGATTTATTCATCATTAATAAATTATGTATCTGTGTTCTGTCACAGACCGCTTGGGCCTTATGAAACAGGTGAATAAAAAGCTTGAATGTAGCCCTGGTGATTCCAGGATAAATGTAAAAACATTCATAATTTTTTACTTTGAAATATTAGTTTATGTACATGGACTAATAGCAACTTAAACCCCTGCAATGATTGATGTTTTTTGTTGGCCTGTCACCTCCTTGTATAGAAGTTTGTTTTAATGAGTTTCTCTAATGAATATTTTATATTGATACTTGGATGAATGGCATATGGTAAATGCAAGGTAAATTACAGCTCTTTAAATAAATATTTTTCATAAATTATTTATTTTGTGATGCCTATATTGGTTAGATGTCATGTCAGATGAAGACTGGAATTATTTACTCTAATACTTATTTGAGAGTTGAAAAAGTAAAAGACTTTTAATTATTAACAAGCTTCCAATATACCCGTGTAATTTATGGGAAACTACCATAAATTTTGTAATATTTCAATTTTGCGAGGACAGGGTTTTTTTGTATCATGCAAAATAGAATAATCTCTTGTGTCTTTACAAGTTTTATTTATTCATACCAAAAGTATTGTGCTGGTCCACCTAAAACCTATTTTGATGAATTTCTGGCTTCTGAAGTATAGAATCATAGAATCAGTGTTCTTGTAAACTGTCATTATTTCCATTATAAGTTCCTGGTTATTTTTAATGGTGCCAAAAATTAAAGTTAAAAATCAGCAAGAATATATGTAACAGACTGAGTGCTCTGGGCTTGTGCTGGAGTCCATGACTCCTAGAAATAAAGTTGCAGAATGTAGCTATTTCAATCCTGAATGACCCAGTTCTAGTTTCTCACTGAATTATTCCCACTGTTATTATGCCCACTGAGATTTCAGAAAGCTGAGGGCATTTTAGCGTCTTTCATAATTGAAACATTTTTTCTTTCAGATATGCCAATGCCTACCATAAAAGAACAAACCACACCTGCAAGACAGCCACTGGAACACAAAACTGCAGTGTTTAGATACTGTAATCTTTAAACATGCCATATTAGAGAGGAATACAGTTTATATGTGCTCACCTAAAGGTAACTGGCCAAAAATGGGAGATTTTTACTTTAGCTATCACCTACTATAAATATTTCTTGAATACTAGGAACTAATTTCATTAATAATATAGTCCACATCCTTTCTCAAATAGAGTCCTCAAAAACTGTACATAAATCACATCTATTTTCAAGAGATTTTTGTATGTCTTTAATCTAAATTCATTATTCAGGGCATAATTCTCATGTGGAACTTTTTCTCATATGTACACATACACAGTGGTCTGCTTTGCACACTGTTCAAGATGGTGGGTAAATGTATGAGCTTATATTTAGTAAATGAAATATTTCAAAAGTACTAATACATCACTGCTTTTAAAGAAGTCTTTAAGGAATAGTCTATGAAAATGATACATAGTGAATATTGATGATACAAACTAAGCAAAAGTATTAAGGACTCAATGATCCTAAAGGTCTTTTCCAACCTAAACGATTCTATGATTCTGTGTCATGCGGTAGCACTCTCATTGAGGGAAATGGCATGTTGCACTGGTTTCTCAATTGAGTTGAGTCTTAATCAAAGTGGCCAGTTCAAAACTGAACTGGTTTATTATGTCTTACAAGTTTTCTCAAGGAAAACTAGTGTTCTGTTCATTTGCTAGGGAAACTTCCATTATAACTGATATTTCAAGTTGACTCAAGTAACTTCTCAGTAACTATATTTAAGATAGTGGGTGCACTTCCTGTACATTTGGACCCCCACATCATGCCATATTGGATTATGAATCATGTAGCCAAGAAGGCCAACAGCATCCTAGCCTGCATCAGAAATAGTGTGACCAGCAGGACTAGGGAAATAATAACCCCCCTGCACTTCAAGCTGGTGAGGCTGCACCTCTAATACTGTGTTCAGTTCTGGGCCTCTCACTACAAGAGAGATACTGAGTTGCTGGAGCAGGTTCAAAGAAGGGCAACAAAGCTGGTAAGTGGTCTAGAGCATAAGCCTGATAAGGAGTGGCTGAGGGAGCTGGTGCTGTTTAGTCTGGAGAAAAGTCTCAGGAGAGACATTATCACTCTACAATTACTTGAAAGGAGGATGAAGGAGGATGTAGTAAGTAGGTGGCTGCTCTCTTCTCCTAAGTAAGAAATGATAGGACAAGAGGTAACAGCCTCAAGCTGCACCAGTAGAGGTTTAGACCGGATATTAGGAAAAATTTCTTTGCAGAGAAGGTGATCAGCTATTTGAACAGGCTTCCTAGGGAAGTGATGGAATCACCGTTCCTGGAAGTGTTCAAAAACCATGTAGACAAGGCCCTTAGTGGTATGATGTAATAGCGGACTTGGCAGTCCTGGGGTCATGGTTGGACTTGATGATGTTAAAGGTCTTTTCCAGCCTAGCTGATTCTATGATTCTATGGGTTTAGACATCTTTTAATAGTATTTGTCTTAGTTTTCTTCCAATGCTTCAGCTACGGTTCTGTGTGATTTAACAGGACTAATATCATAAAATAATAGCATTTTTTCTTAGCTTAGCTCCACTCCAGAAAATAACAGAAACTCAGAACTCATAGAAATTCCCAGTTAAGAATAAATCAGAGGAGTTAAGTGCATTTTATTCAATATTTTTTTTATTTTACATGAACACCAACTCTGTAAAATAATGGTTGCAGACAGTAGGCCATTTTTTCATTCCAACACCAAAGCATTTTTCCAAAACAATAGTTCTCCTTTTTTAAAAATCAACACTAATCAGAGACCAAAGCAAAAAAGGAAAAAAACTCTTGTAGTATTTTTGGAATTTCCTTTACCTAGACCATTAAAACCCAAGAAAGAAAGGCATATTATGTTTTTCCAAGACTGAACATTTGCTGATATCTTAAAGAAATAAAAAAATAAATAAATATTATATCTAAAATACATGGATTATTGCTGTGATGATATTGGTTTGAATACTTGCCTTATAAACTATCCAAAGAAATTGTACGCTTCATAAATTAAGGCTGTCAACAAATTCAGGCATCTGTTCATATGGAAATCACATATAAGCTATATTTTCTGTTTTGTTTCATGTCATTTAGGTTTTTCAGAACTATACATCCTCTCCTGAGGAATCCTGACATGTATCTGTGCCCAACCCCTTTCAAAAATTTCACCTCTTATTGGAAAATTCTGCTTCAAAATTTGACTATAGTTTTCTGTTATTACAGGCTGATTCTTACAACCTGATTTCTTACTCTGTCTTTAGAAACCTCAGTAATATTAGTAGCTTTATCTTTTTTTAAATATTATTTTATTTAAGTTTTTGATTTGTCTTCTCTTGTATTCTGCTAAGTAAAGAATCCTGTTTCAATAAGTACAAAAATCTCACGCATGAATGTGCATGTATAAACTAGTGACGAATATGTGTTACAGGTCCCCCTCTGTGCTGGATCCACAGGAAATATATGTCTGTTATAGCCACAGCTACAGGGGATTGGTTTGTTTTCTCAAGCTGTAGTAGTTCATGCTGTTAGCTCTGGAGGTGCCTGGTGTAATCTACAGTGAGTTATCCAAGATAGTATCTGTTACACAGGTGCATAGATGTCCACACAAGCATGTTCAATGCACATTTCTGTTGCACATTTCTGCAGCAGAGACTGAAGGTTACAAAAGACTTTGGGTGGAAAAGCAGTTGTGGAGGAAATAGGAGAAGTTATTCTATCTCTTATTCTCCCAGGTGGAATGGGTCTGCAGATCCCATTCCCTTCTGACACTCATTCTGGAGTACCTCTCTTTCTTCACTGCCCACATCACCATGTTGTTTGACCAGGAACACTTCAACATCCCAACATTTCTTAGAAATGAACTCTGTAGACAGTTTGCCATCAAAAGAAGGCTTTGCAGTAGAGCTGGTACCTCAGCTGGGAGCTATGCTGTCTCCAGAGTCAAGTGCGCTGTTGCTCAGACAGCTTTTCGTCCTAGTAAGCATTTGTAGTTTGTCACCAGGGTCTCTTAGTCTGTCAAACCTAAACTGTCAGTAGTGTTGGGAAGCAGTTTTAACCAGAGTCAGAAGACACTACAGAGAGAGTGCAGACATTGTAAAGAGGTATGACAAGACAAGAAAAGGGGTGTAGGGTTAAAATATGGAAGGGTTCATTGTCAGGAAAAAGGCTGGGATGGAAGGAGCAGGGAGTTTAAGTGAGAATTTGGAACTGATGTGCACCTACGCTATTGTTAACTATGATTAATGACCTCCTTATGCTCTGGGGCCTTGAAAGGATCAAGCAACACTGCTAGAGGCCTTACAGCACACCACATCCTACACCTAATCATTACACATATGCCTATGGGAGCTAGATGTTAATGCTGATGAACTCAGAACACAGATATAGAGTTGTGGTGAGAAGTGCATGTTGCTGGTGACTTAGTATGTGTGCTTTTACCCATCAGGATCAAGACAGTGCTCCTTGCAGAGTATGCTGTGCTGGGTCTTCATGGAGTTAGCAACTAGCAGAACAGCCAAGGCACATTGCTAAGGAGATGCCCTTGACTGAGTATACATACACTTGTCATGTGTTCTAGGTTAACGTAAGTGCATGCATGCACGTTTGGTTTTACAATTAATCTAGATATAACAAAAACTGATATTTTGGGTTAAACTGAACAGATTAAGGCTTGAATCAGCAGAAAATGATGATATATTTTCACTCCTGTAAGCACAGCACTTTGTGCCATTAAATGCTGTAGCACTTTCATCTGGTTTTTTTAATCAGGACCTGCTCTATTTTGTTCACTTATACCCTCTGCAAAGATAGCGTTACCTCATACTTAAAAGGCATGATATGCATGTAGGATATTCTGTTGTCTAGAAGTTGCAGACAAAATAATGTAATTTCTAATATTCACAGTTATCGTGAGTGTCTGTGAATGAGAACCTGTAAAGAAATTGAAGTCCATATTTCAAAGATTGGTATAGCACACTTTAGGGGAAAGAAAAATTCAAGCCTGTTTACCAGAACTGATGAAAGTTTTATCAACAGAATTAGGAAACAGTTCTAAACACCATGTGATTATGCAGTTTCTAGATGAGCCAAAAATAGCTTTCACATTTAAGAGAATTAGCATTGGGACAAAAGACAAGGTTAAAATGTTGAATGTGAAGGGGAATTTTTTTTATTTTGCTTTTCTTTTGCATGTTAATAAAACATGGATAAATGCCACAACTCTCACAGCCCCAGCTTCTTTTTTTTTTTTTTTTTTCTGCTTTATTTTTTTTTCTTTTTTTTTCCCTGAGGGAATTTAATGAAAGACCGCACCCAAAGTGCTTTTCTGCTGCCTGTAGTACAGAAGGATTAGTATTACACATTGACAAGTGTCGTTTTACTCACTGGAAATGCTGCTTCCTCTGGGTGTGTTTATGAGATAAATATTTACCCATCCAGTACAATACCTTCTCCATTTTTTAGGGAGCTTTGTGCTGTCAGTGGGGAAAGATGACTGAACGTTAGATAATTGCACTCAGTACTCTTAAATTATGCGCTTTACTTTTAAAAGAATATAGAAATGGTTTTTAAAAATGCATCTGAGTTCAGCAGCAACCTTTTGACGCCCCCGGACAGTATTTTAAGAACTCATTTGTTTGAGGGGTTTTTAATCTGGAGACACTGAAAAGTTACACCTGCTGTGATGTCGTCAATCACGCCAGGAGGAAAAATAGCGGCATGATTTGTTATCTGTTATTTCTCTTGCTGTGGTGACTGTCCCCCAGTGCCAGGTCTGTCCTTAAGGCCATCACTTATAGGGACCACTGTCTGTCAAAACCACAGCCAACTTTAAGGGCTGCCTTTGTTGGAGCAGACAAATGAGTATGACCTTTAACAATAAAATAGGCACCTACTGAGAGAGATGAAACAGCAACTGAAATTAAGAACACCATATGGCCATTTCAAACACACAGGAAAGTTAGGAGTTGAACTGTAACTTAATTATAAGAGTAAATGTGGCTAGATGTTGTCAATAATGAAACAGACATGGTCAGAAATATTGATTAGCAATGAGGATGAAAACTTATTTCATCCAGGAATCATCCTGCATTTCATTAATTATGAATGGGATTGATGGGGTTCATAAAAAAATGCGGAAGATATTAAATTATAGCATTTAAAGGTTTATTGTTTTTCTTTAAGTACGGTGCAGAAGTGTACAAATCATTCATGAATATTCTAGAGTGAGGAAAAAAGATAAGAACATGCTAAACCTTTGATTTACACTAATAGGTACTTCAAAAGATCTTCAGAAAAGAGTCTCTACCTAGTTAGTGATTAGATGTAAGGTGGTCATTGATATTTTGCAGAGTTTCAAAGCACAGTCTGAGAATTCCAGGCAATGCATTGTAAAGACCACAGTACAATTTGTGGTTTGAAAGGCTCTTGCAAGCCAACCTGGCAAGTGGTCAGTGGAGACTATATTTTACAGAGAAACATAAATCAATCTTATTGAGCACTTTTCAGGTAATATAGTATTCTCTCTGTGACAATAATGAAATTAACCTATGGATTTTGTTAAAATATTGAAATACCATTTGAATATTTAATGAAACACAGTACTCTATAGATATGCAGATTTTTGTGGTTTTCATAAAAAGAATATAATTGATTTTATGAACAGGCACTTGAATATCATGAAGTTGATATTTTTTGTTCCTTTTGTTTGCCTCCTTGTTCATGTTCAGATAGACTAGACCAAGTAAAGTGCTGAATGCCTTCAACTCCTTTTAAGGTCAATAGGAGTCGAGGACACTTAATGAAGGTGTTTAATACCTCCAAGTCATTTGAAGCTTTAATGTATTCATCACAAACTTTAAAACATCACTAAAGCTTTTTTTTTTTTTAATTTTGTAAGAGCAATTGTTTTTATTTTAATCTGAGTACTTTCATTTTTTCCTTGTTATTCTTATCTGACTTATTGTCTGATCTCAATTCTTTTAGGAATGGTCTGTTTGCTATGACTGGTTTTTGTGTTTGTTTGTTGCTTTGTGGTTGGTGTTTTTTCCTAGAAAGCATGTTTCATCTCATTTTCTCGTGAAAAATAAAATCACTGTTTTTCAAGAAAAGAAAATCTCTGGAGATCTGAGTTCCAGTCTGAGAATCAGTTCAAGGTGAAATCTGCTTGGTTTTCTCAGTATAGCCCCTAGTATAGAGGTGCACGTCATAAAAAGTACCACAGAATTTTCTGTAATCAAAAGCTTTTGCCAATCTTAAAGGCCCAACTTTTTAATAGGCCTAGAGTCTCAATTGTAATCATACTCTAGAGTGGTTATCCTTTCAGCTTAGGGTTAAAAAGCTTTGACAAAGCACCATGGGGAAGCTTGGATTGCCCTTACCTACATTGTACCTAGCCTTGGGATAGATAAATACAGTCTCATTCTCTAATGCTACTCACTGCCTCCAGGAACACTGAATTTTAAGAGAGGAAAACATGAATCCTGTATTTCAAGAGAGGTGGAACTAAGCCATTGTTCACTCCCCTTAAATAGGATAGTGGCCAGTTCAGATTGCCCTAGGGACACCTAAAGCTGCATTAAGTACTTGTGAAAATGAAAATCCACTGGGAACCCAATTCCAGTGTTTAAACCGCAGCATGAGCAGTGGAGTTCCTAGCAGGGTTCACTTTTATATGTCTCTATAACCAGGTTCAACACTTACTGTATGTGCAGTAAGGATCTGCTATTCCAGCTAACCTGCAGAAACACTATAAATAGATGACCCCTTAGAAAATAACTAACATGAAGAGAAAAAAAGTGAACACTTATTTAACAGCATCATGACAAAGGCAGGAGAAATGGCGGCTATTTAAGAACTGGCAGATCAGTTTTGCAAGGTTATGTACATTATACTTGACTAAGAATATTTTTAACACTGATTTTTGTTTTAATTGGGAATGATAAGAAATCCAGGCTTGCTGCTGGGCTGTGTAATAAATAGAGCTGATGAAAGAAAGCTGTTCCATTTCATAAGAACTGGAAGATTTCCAACATTATTATGCTTTTATTTCACCTTGAATAACCCAGGGGGGTTATGGTTTTGAAAACTGTACATTCAGAATGACCAATGGCTGAAAATTATCACCTTAGCTAAAAAATAATATAAACAACACTTCTCATTCATGGGTTACTGGATCACTGAGGTCTGTGTGCCTGGATAAAACACTGGCAGCTTCAAGGCCCACTAATATTTCAATCGTTATATTGTGAATTAAAATAAATGTGGGTGCTGAAGTTCCTGCATTGTAAAAAATATCATAGATATGGGCCCATTTGCCTCATTGCTATGCAGAGAAACCCATAATGGGAATTGCTGTTACTGTGATGGGAAAACAGAGCTGAACAGTCTCAGACATCATTTCATTATTCGACACTGTCTCATGATTTGAGACAGCTCACTACTTCAGCCCAGTATGGAACCTTTATGTAAACATTTTTCCCTCTAGGTTTTGTGGCAGTTTCATTCACAAAACTGCATCGAACCAGCAAATTTTCTGCTGATAATACATAAAGCTTATTCATTTGTATATCTGGATTCTTTCGCCCATACTCGGTCTTTCATTCTGGCCCTGTGATTCTCAAGCACAACCTGTCTATTAAAAAGCATTTCATAATTCCATCTGAAATTTCTCCTGTCTCTTTCTCTTTTAGTGACACTGAACAAGATCATCATCTTCCATCTTTCCTGAAACTCATGCCCATAAGCTGGCCACACTCGCTACTTCTAGCCTCGCTTTAGATTTTTTTCCCCCATTGTCAATTTATTTTATTTCTTATGTCTACCCCTGAAAAAAAAACAGGGAAGAAAAAAAGGCAAAAAGAAACGTTCTCCAAGCTTTGTTTTGATGTTCTTCTAAAAATCTGATGAATGCATTCTTGTCCAACTTGTAGCCAAGAATGCTGAGCTACACCTTCACAACAACACCCCTTGCTTCCTTATTTCAATTAAATATAAGCTGTTATTGGTCTCAAAACTCTTTTCCTGGGCTATCCCTTTCCTATCTGACTTCTTCTATTCAGTAATGAGAGATTAGCTCCTATTTCCTGTCAGCCCATGGTACTTGTTCTTGCTATTTGTTCCATTTTCTGCCATCCACTTATTCCTGCTGTCTGGGAGATGCTTCCTCTAGCCATAAGTAACTCAAATGTCGTTGAAAGTTCTCTTTCAAAATTTTCAGCAATACAAACAAAAATGTGGAGAGCAGGCTGCAAGTATCCTAAAGTCATAGTCTATTATGCTGACAAATTCTGTCCCACATCCCCTTTTGTGTAAATCCTATCTGCTGAGTTTTGTTATAAGATCATTGGATGGAGGGGAAGGCATTGTTTTGCTATATGTTCATGTAGCACTCAGCACAACAGTATTCTTTCTGGTCTATGATCTGGGATGCCCAGCACTCTGGTGATGAAAATAATATATATATAAGCAAAGCACATGCTCCTTGGGCACAGACCACATGTGAGGTAAATAGGATTACATCCTGCAGGTTAAAACTAGCCTACTATGGTAATACAAAAATGTACACCAGCCACATGACCCAAGGGGATCTTCTCAACTGCCTCTTGATAACACAGGCTACAGAGTGGTTGTCTGACCAAAGGAGAACTAAGCCGTTCTTGAATTTCACACCTTAAAACATCAATGTTACTGAGGCAGGAGAAATTTCCCGTTAAATGATTCACAGGCTTAATCCCTTTGATATTCGATTGGCTGACCACAACTTAGCACAGCATGCTGCTGGAATACGTCTTTAACTCTGACTCCCAGAAAGATCTCATTCCCACTGGAATTCTGGTGCAGAGACGAGAATTAAAACCAGATCTCACTGGGATGGGAGGAAGGTATGAGTGAAACCAGCAAGATCTGTTTTATAAAATCCTGTCTCTGACACATTTTAGAAGTCTTTCTTTGTCTTAGTCCTGGAAAAAACTATTTAATTCCTTAATGTTTTATTTCTTCACCTGTGAGTCAGTGATGATAGTTTTTAATTCTCTTTGCATGAGCCTTTGCTGTTTGTCAGGCTGCAAATTTTTCAAAGTATGAGCTACAAGGCCCTGAACGCTTAACTGTCCTAAAATGAAGCCTGTATAATCTACCAGAATACATTTATTAGGATATAAGTGGCACTGAACAAAAACATCTCATTCTTCTAAATATGGACACAGATTAGGGGGCACAGAAATGTGTCTGAGAAAAAAAAATTAAAAAACAAACACACAAACAAACCAACCAAAAAAAAAAAAAAAACAAACCAAAACCCCAACAAAACCAGAGATAAATCCCAAGAAGGAAAAAAATAATTATCATTTACAGAGTAACCGTGAGCTCTTTCAACACTGTCGGCACTGAAAAAGTTTTCCTTGTGTATTTCTAGGGAATATGACATGAATGCTACAAAGCTCAATTCTACATAGAACTTCAAAGGAAATGTTCTGAATTTTCTTCCTTTTTTTTAACATTTGCTATGTGCCTGCTTCAGCTTTCAATAAAATCAAGGTGTTTTGCTAGCCACCATTAACTTGCTGCAGAAATATGTATTATGGGCAAATATAGCTACTTAAAAATCCCCCCTGGAAACATGGCTGAACTCCTCAGACTCTCCTGTGGCCACAAACAAATAAGCCTGACTGTTAAAACAGAAAACCAAACAAATCCGCCACTAGATAAAAACAAGGAGGCATAAGACTTTCAGAGCACTATCACATTTCACACTGACAATGCTGTTAAATCCCTGTCAAAGCCCTCACTTGCCACTGACATTGTCAAACCCCAAGCCCCAGATGTGGAGCCACCCCATCTAGTCTTTTCAGTTACAGAAGCAAGCTGCACAGTACACACAACGTTGGGGGGGGAGGGAGGAGGCACTTCTCATAACTGTGTTGCAGGGATGAGCTACTGAGATCCGTTCCCATCCTTAGGAGTTATAAGTTTACATGGCTGCCTGCAAGCTGAGTCTGGTGCCTGCATCCCAGAAACAGAGGCAGGGAGGAGCCCTTGTACAACTGGGCTCTTCTCTCACACACTGAGTGGCAATTAACTGCATAACCTTCCAGCTGAGGCAGAAATCCAAATACAAGTACACACCTTTTCTCTTCCAGTCTTGGGAAGCAACAAGCACCCAATTCACATGGATGCTATGCTGTTACCCGCCTTCTCCCAGAGCAAAA
Source organism: Psittacus erithacus (assembly GCA_009867235.2). NCBI lineage: Eukaryota > Metazoa > Chordata > Aves > Psittaciformes > Psittacidae > Psittacus > Psittacus erithacus. The sequence goes on along the minus strand of WYDI02026928.1, from coordinate 37,994 downwards.
GATAAGCACTCACAGCTGGGAGATCATACTGTTAGTTGCTACTTCTCTATTGACAGTAGGGTCCCACGATATTGCAAGGTAACAGGTGCTTCTCTTAACATTACAAATTGCTACCTATCAACAGATATTGGTGCTGGCTTTTTAAGTGGTTTGGGGCTTTGTTTCTCCTTCTTTCAACTTGCTTAGTGAATTTCAGTGGCCCCAAGAGCTCAGGTTAAGGATGCTGGTGTCTCCTAGCAGAGTGGTACTCACTTGGTCCCTGGTTAGAGGTGGCAAGGTCCAAACATGTGAAAGAAGTAAAATGAGTCAGTGCTTCCTGCTTCTCAGATTCTGGCTCCTGATACCTTACAGCTGAAACTGAAGTGCATGAGCGCAGCAGGCCAGTTTGTTTGCCAGGCTTGAAGGCAAAGTCTCTTTCCCAGGTAATACAATCAAAATCCATATAGCTACTATTAATATAATGGAAGATTCCAAAAACACTGACTGAATAAATATATGTGCCTGTAAAATTAATCATTTTCTCTACAATGTGACAAGCAATGAGCAGATTCACTTGAGTTTTTCTTTAATACCATTTCTGTCAGAGATACCACAAATTTCGCCATCACTGCAGAATATTCCTGCAATCCTGTCATATTGTATCTTATAGCCTATATTATTTTTAGCATTAATATTGAGACAATAGACCAGTTTCTGTCATTCTTCATCTAAAGGAAACAAAAGTAATTATTAAAATATATCTGTGTGAAGATAAAATCTTATATTGCACAGCCTAGTTGTGGGCTATATAAACTGGATGGAAAGGTTTCCCATAAATATTACATCATTTTCCCTTTGTAAATAGATAAAATCACTTTGCAAACCATACTGGGTTTAGAGGGTTAAAGAAGACAAAGGTAAAGAGACAATATTACACAGTCATTGGTAGAGCTGGAAATAGAAATCTGGCTGGTTTATATCCATTTCAGTTGATAACAACTTCTTTGATCATTGCAATTCAAGGGTAGCATATGCATATTTTACGCTTTAGCTGGGGAAAGTGTCTCTGAACTATGCCTTTTGTGGTACTGCTGGGCAAAGAGAAACAGCCAAGGGAGGTAGGCACCTTAATCTGTGCCTCCTTTGCAAGTACTATCAGAACTTCTTTTACCATCTACCTCTCCGAAGGCAAACATGCAAAAAAAAAAAAAAAAAAAAAGACAAAACTGCTACATTTCATAATAAGCCAAGTATATTCATCTTAGCTTCTTTGGTCTTGTGACTAGTTCAGTCTTGTTAATCAAGAACACCCTGCCTCTGGTCATGTACTAAGGCCATATATCATAACCTAAAATGCCTGAAGATGTAGACAAAGAGGGTTTGAAACCGTATGGACAAAATTTCCCTTAGACATGCCAAGGAATGCTTCTATACCTGTATGTGTTGGTCAGATAGAGTTGAAGTTTTTAGTGATGTCAACTGTCATTTCACTAAGGGCATTGTTGATACATTTTAGGAATATTGAGGTCTACATACTCTAAATTTTAATTATCTTTGCTTTCTTTGAGCATCCTTATACCTTTTCCCAGAAAATCCTTAGGTAACAAAGAAATCATATACATGGATGTAAAATATTTTTCATATTTTCAGTGCGTTAGAAAGAACAACCGGTTTTGATATAAAACCTATTCACCTCAGCATTTTGAGTTTCAGAGATATTTATCTTAACATGTCTTGAAGTCCTGAAGCATGGAAGTTTGGGATGGGAAAAACAGAGTCCACTGCATACTGCTACTACTTTTGTCTGTATTATATCACTAGGTTCTTACACCTAGAACAACACACTACTCCTATATCACACAAATGCAAAAACTGCTCCCTGTCTCAATCTTTCTCAAGTATTTCTATTCAATGATTATAGCAGTGTTGGGTGGAAGAGCTGGGATAGTCAGTGATAGCAACTGTAGCCTATATCTGACCACTATCATGCTTGTGGCTTGGGTCAGAAAAGTGGAAAATTACTAAAGCTGTCAAACAGAGGATATCAACTACTAACAGAACATTTTAGAAATGCTGTTGTAGTAATTTCTGTAGGTGTCCAGAATTGTGTGGATAGGATGCCATTTATGATTATATTTACTAAGGCAAAAAAGGTGGCGGAGAGATATGAATGCTCTGGGTAGAGATCTCAATGAAAGACATAGCTCAAAAGCATATGTAGAGAAATAAAGTCATGAAAGTAGTTAAGAGAGAAAAAAACATGGAAAGACATCATTTGAGCCTTATCGTTACTGCTCAGCTGATAGAAGAAAATAAAAACAAACAAACAATCTGAAAAGAAAACAAGAATGCACAGGACTGAATAGCAGGTGCTTTTCATTTATTTATGACCACGACAGGAATATCAACTGGACTCACAAGTATAGCCTATGTGTCAAATACAGACTAGATATCAAATTCACATGATTTAGAATGCATCAGCTGACAAAGAGTGGTGTAGATTTTTTCCCTCGTGTTTTCAATTAGCTCAGTCTGAACTGTAGGATTAAAATTTGACAGTGTTCTACATCTTCCAAATCACACCATGAGGTTTTTTTTTAATATATTCCAATTGGACTTCTGTGTGTGTCAAAGAGGATTTTGTTAGCTATCTCTGATTTTGCTTCCAAGAGTAGAAAGCTGGTAATAGTTAGTTGCAAATGTACAATAGTTGGTTGTTTGCATTACATCTGTAGCTACTAGAAGTATAAGTTGTATTCTTGCAGCGAAGCACTTATGCTTTTGGTCTTCCCAATAATAATATTCTTTATGAAAAAGCATCAATAACGAATGTCTTTCATCCTCTTCAGAAACCAAGGATTCCCACCAGACAAGGAAGATATTTCTCACAGCTAAACTGAGATGATTCAAACCTAGCACTGCAGACCAGACAGTGACATGCAACTTCTTGTCTATGGGATACACTGAAACAGCATTACCAGTGGTGAAGGTTGTGCTCTATTTAGATTAAGGTCTTCAAAGGAGAATATAGTATCTCCTTTCACTGGGCACAGGAAAATTATGCAGGTCTTATATGTTTAAACTATGCCTTTTATGTCCCTGTTCCAAATGTGAACTTGCACAGCTATATCAGTTAAATCAAAAATCTGCACTTCATTTCATACCACAAGACTTGGAAAATGTGTAACTACTCACTTTAAAAGGCAAGTTTACGTACAATATCTTGAAAACTGTTTGACAACAGAAGGTCAGGTGTGACATATATTTGACATCCTAAAACCTCAAACTAGTAAAACTTTGAGGTCAAGCAAAGGTAAAATCAGAATAACCCTCTTGAGATTTTAATTGTGTATGATAGGACTACAAATAAACTTTAAGTCCCCGGCTTCTAACATGTCTGAACTTGACTGAAAGCTAAAGAGAAAGCTTATCTATTGATTTTCACGTGTAAGCTAAATGGTAAAATAACCTTGACTCATTAAAGATGTCAGTGTTGTAGATGATTTGGATATCTTTGTTATTCGAAAATAACATGGATAATTTACTCAAGGTGAATTATTCTTAAGTAATTTGCAATGCTGCAAAGCTTCAGATTTTTCACCTTCACAATTACCCAGAATACTTTATCATTAATCACAATATTCAGTGGTGGAAAGAAATACTAGTCTATTGAATCTGTAAAAAGAGTAATATTTCTTTTTGCACTCACAAGTTTTACAGTGGGTTGCTTGTTGAGATTTTACCAATGAGTACACAAAGAAATTGTTAGGAATAGATGATTCAAAATTGCGAATTATTTTGCAAATAATAGGACTGTCGTAAAATACCCAAAATGCCTTATGAAAAAGCATCAGTGCTTGCGCATGTGTAGTATAAATATTACCTATCTAACTTTCCACATCTAGTCTGTGAGGAGACCAAGATTTTATTTCTAATTGGTTTTTTTTATTACTATCAAATAAAAAAGCTCCTTTCATAAAAAAATTATTAAAGCTGTTTCACCAGAAATGTTGTGGTCTGGGATTGCACCTTTTCCTAGGGAAAGTTGTTATCTCTTTTCTTACAGAGAAAGAATTAATCTTTCTCCATGTTTGGCAGAATTATTTTAGCTATGCCTCTTGATCTGTTTAGCTTCTAAAAGGACACAAGAGAGTCAGCCAATAATAATAATAAAAAAATATTGCTCAGACTGCATGGGATAACAAAACATTAGGTTTCATGCTAAGAAAGTTCCCTTATAAGAAAAAAATATGTGTTCACACATACATCAGGTATTACACTGGCATTCAGAAGGTATGTAAGTAAAATTTTGGTTAATTGACAATTTTCAATGGATAGAAGTGTTCTTTGTCCTGAGTCTTTAGGGCAGCTTATTCACCTGAAGTGGAAGAATAATGTGGCCCTAAGTATGAGCACAATATTGAGAGCGGGTGGGCTTCTTCAACAGGAACTTTGACATCCTAAACACAATATGATGTTTGTGCAATATTATCTTTGTATCTGGAGTATTTGTAATTTCTGTAGAATTTCAAGATTTATACAACAATACTGGAGAGTATTTGATGAGTTGAATGGACGAGGTCCTGCTGAGATTCGTAATCTGCTTTCTATCCTGTTTAGAGGCAGTTCTTGTCATGTCACCCATGAGATATTTTGAAGTGGTATGTCATAAGCACAGCCATGACATACGAACTTAGAGCGCTTCAGAATCAGAGTGCTGCTACCTTGTATGCAGATGCTTCATAGCCTCTTCAGATTTTCTCTTGTGTATTTGTATTGCAAACAATATGAATTACTAATGGATTAAAAAAATCAAATGTAAATTAATTACACTTGGTTCTAAAATCCTTAAGGGTCTGTGTGCAGACTTTGGCTAAGAAAAGCAGGAATTCTTAGGAAAAGAGAAAAATGGGGGAAGGAGACTGGACGAATGTTCTACAGAGATCTAAAGGGAGAACAGTGATTTGCAAAGGGAGACACATGATGAAAGAGTTTGGCTTAAGAAGCCATTGGTGAAACTCAAGGCACATGTTAGGTAGAATTTGTGTCTATGTCCCTGCAAGTGCCTGAGTTATTTGGAACACCACAAATCTAGAAATGAAATTTTGTTGCAGCTTATGATGCTTCTAATTAAGATATGCTCTGTTTACAGATCTGTGTCCAGAGCTGTTTTCCTGTGCTTGAATTATGCCAGTTCTTTCTTAGGAACGACTGTCTGTTCAGTTAACATTTTGCTAAGGAAGCTTCAATAGGAGTTTTAAGATCCCCCTCTATATACAAAAGGGAATACTTGAAAAGAAATCCAGCATTGGTCTGAATCAGCTAAAAGCTCTGCAGGGTTCTTTTTGTTTTTTGTTTTTTGCCACCCCTAAGAATGAACCCAGGACAGAATCCCATCAGGGACAACCTACAAAAGGAAGAATCAACCTGTCTGAAAGAAAAACAATGAAAATAATAGCTTTATTTGGTAAAAATGAAAAACTTCAAGGCTTGTTTTCTTATGAGTTTCTACTGAAGAAAAACGTAAGGTAGTGTCTGTGACCAGAGTTAGGAGATAAATTGACTGAGCATTGACAGACACCACAAAAAAATGGGTTAAAAGCTTGATGTTTTGAGGAGGTATATTGTTTTTAGAACAAACATTATTGCAGTATGGTACAAACTACACCGGAGAAGTCAGCTAGAAGGACGAGTGCTCTCTGAATACGTGGCAGCTTTGAAGAAGTTGGCAGGAGTGTATCTTTGTGTGACAGTCATAGATCAGGCATTGTGGCCTAGGAATATTTACGACGTAAAATTGCCATTTGTGAAAGCTTGCAACCTGTGCACAAACACCCATGCACACACAATAACTTAGCTTTTGGAGATTAGAGAATAGTCATATAAGCCATTGTTGTAACAGTAGGGATCATATTTTTATAGTCACAAACAAAATACAATAATTTTAGAAGAAAACTTTAGTTTTTTATATATCCATTTGAAGAAAGTGGTGGAGCAGCGCCTAGGTCAAATTATAGATGACAAAGACATATTTATACTTTAAAACAAGGTTATGAGATATAATAATGTTTCATAATAGTGACTTTAAAACAATGTTATGTTTTTAGGCTGGATATTAGGAAAAATTTCTTCACTGAAAGTGTTTTCAAACATTGGAATAGGCTTCTCAAAGAAGTGGTGGAATCACCATCCCTGGAAGCATTCAAAAACCATGTAAGTGAGGCCCTTAGTAATACAGTTTAGTGATGGATTCAGCAGTCCTGCAGTAACGGTTAGACTTGATGATCTTAAAGGTCTTTTCCAATGTGGTTGATTCTATGACTATGAGACACAAGTTTGCTGCAAAAATCTGCCTTCAGCAGATACAGTATAGAAGCTGTCGGTGCTCCTTCCTCTGGTTATATCCTCCCTGGGATGATGAGCATGGTAAAAGGAGTGAGGAGTAGAGAGTATAGTGCAAAGTGAAATGACACTGGGGTAATGGATGCAGAATTCTGTTTGGTAGAATACAGATTAAAAGGAAGAACAGATGAATATTTGAATATGAAACTGATTTTAAGTGTTTTATGAATTAAATATAATAGTTTAGCTTAATTTAAAACTAACATGTAATAGTTCACCTGCAGGAAGAAATGGTTTAGTCAAAGTCTAAAAAATGTTTCTTAAGATTTCAAATTGAGGACTTCCAAAACAAGAGACCACCACTGATGCAAAAACATACATGTCCAGGAACTTATCTTGGTATCCCACGTATGATAAATCCAAACACAGAAGCATTTCTATTGAGCATTTATTAAAGAGAGAAGACAATGACGCATAAGCAGAAATGTGATTTACTTAAACTTGATAGAATTTTTCATACAAACATGCAAGTAAAACTAACTGCTGCAACCAATTTTGTAAGGGTAAAATGTAACAGAATACACAAGGTGACACATTATGTCAGAGATCAGTTAGGTAACATATTACTCAAAGTCACAAAGCCCTTGGTATTTATGGATTTATGTTGTGCCTGCTACAAAGTTTTCATAGTGGGCATCTGAGGCAAAATACCTGTTCACACTAGGAAGCGCCATCAAGGGCTCTATAAGCATTCACCTATAGGAAAAATTGCTCATTAGAATACAACAAAAGTGGTTATTTGATTGTCATTTCATGCAGCCTGTTTTAAAGCTATCTGATTTTCCTGAAGGTAATAGAGAAAATGTTTCATCAAAGATGGATAATTTGATAGCAGGCATCTGAAAGCACACCTCCTCCGTAAGAAGCAAGGAGCTGGACTCAGTGATCCTTATGGGACCCTTCCAGCTGCGATTCTATGATCATTTTTAATAAAGTGATTTTCTAGCTTCAAAATTTACAAAATGCAAATACAGCAGTATTGGTGACCACTGTAATCACTTATATTAAAGCAGCTGATTTTCTCAAATCTGCAAGAACAGTTGGTAGTGTTGGCATGCACGTTTAACTCATGAAGCATTAACAAGTGAAAATATCAAGGATGGACTGATAGTTATTAGTGAAATTGGAACTTGAGAGAAAAAAAAGTTATATTGGATTTCTTGGCTTCAAGCTGCTATAGGCATAACAATATAACAAATAATAATATACGATGGAAGGAAAAATAGGAAAGCAAATGGAAGTAGATATAAGCTGCAAGTTAAAACCTCTTTGAAAAGCAAAGTAAAGCCAAAGGTTTCTATGAAATATCAGTTGCTCATAGAATTAAAAGTAGTAAGAGTACTTCAAAAATCTGATTGGTAACATGCATAGGTTCACTGCTAGGTTTGTTTGATCAAATACTGATGTATAAAGACAGGAATGTTCAGCAGGTATTTCAGTTATTTCTGTGAAATAAAGCAGAGAGATGTATTTGTCCCCTGTGATGCTGTTGTAATTGAAACTTTACCCTCTGTAGCAAAGGTTTTTGCTGAAATTAAACATTTTTAAGTTAACTGGCCAAGATACCTCACACTCAGGAACTACCCAGAATCACTCTAAACCATGAATGTTAAGCAGAAATGGAAAACAGGAAATTCCTAGGGACTTGGAGACTGTAAGCAATTTCCAAATATTTCAAAGGGCGCAGAAGATTAATCAAAGAGTTATTAACAGGACAGAATGGTGTCAATTTTAGAAAAAAAAAAATTAATTTAAGCCATTACTCACAATGTAGGTAGAAATGTAAGTACAACAAGAGGCAAAAATGCCACTCAGCATTGCTTTCCAAAAGACAGCAATTATCTTTAAATTGTACGGTTTTTGTTTGAGTCATTTAATAGGATTAAAGACTTCAGTGATGAAAACATTCTGGAGGTAGGGGGGGAATTCTTCCAGCCAACTGACTTTTTACTAAAACATATTATGGCTAAAAAGCTTGAGCTCTATGGGGTTAAAAGGCCATACAAATTTGGCCTATAGAGAGATCACAGAAATTAGCCAAGTTATGACAAAGGGAGTTTTTCAGTCAGACCCTAAGTTTCAAATCTTGATCCAGTGTTAGCCAACCTCTTTATCAAGAATGTAGATGCCAATATCATATCTTTCCAGCTTGCAGATGACACAAATGTTGGTGAGGTAGTAAATTATGAGGACATCTTACTTTTACAGTGTGACTTGAATGGGTTGTTAAAATGGGTACAGTTTTGCAGTTAAAATTGCATCACAATCAAGCAAAATATATCAGACAGCAAAAAAACAGACACTGGTTAGAAGATTGGATAATACTGGACAGCAGTAACTCAGCATTGAAACATAATACTGAGTCAGTCAAAGACAACTGCTAATCCTGAGCTCTTTCTGCAGGATCTACCTCCATGGCTCACACATCCCTTGGTATGAAAATAAAGCTAATATCAGGTAACATTTTTGCTCTGTACGTAGCACAGGAAAACTGTGAGTAGGATGTATACCCACCAGTACTTCAGGTACATAGAAAACAGTAAAGAGGGAGATGAAAAGAATACAAGAAGGGATTTGGATAAGAAAGAAGAAATAGGTATTAGGAGCTAAGGGTTAAGGTTCCTCAATTACTTATTCTTAAAACAGAGTGGAGCATTAATGTCTCCCAGAATAACTCCAAAGTGTGATGGCAATTAAACATCAAAACATATGGTAGATTTACCTTTGGATTCTTGGAGGCAAGATCATACATCCTTTTAAGAAACATGTACACCTCCAGCCTATGAGTAAAGTTCACTGACTCTGTGGCCCATGCCTTTCTCTGATGGTCCTTCATTGCTCTGGGTTCTGTGATTCCAGGTTAGGTGCTGTTATATTTGTAACTTCACAATGAGCTGGTAGTTTAAAGCAAATCTATCCCTGGCTTTGAGCAAGCCACTGGTTGAAGTTCGGGAGGCTTCCACTCTCCCCAAAGGCACAGCTGGACAGTGGTTTTCTTCCTACCATATCCCCAGATTCTCCAGCAGCCCCTTGCAGGAATTTCGGACTAAACATTAGGTTCCTTTTCACATGTCTGGCTAATCAAACTTACAGACAGTTCCCCCTGTAAATCCTAACTCATCAGTCTCAGTGTAGAATCCTTGGGCTTTCCAGGCCCATATTTCTCATGTAGCTGTGGGCTTCCCAAGCTCCATGCAATTTTGCTTTATATGTAATGTTAGATCCCTAGGCTCAGTGTAGGATTTCTTGTGCAACAATTTGGATTACGGACTGCATAAATGATTCCTTCTGTGAGAGGAGTGTTTTCAGACAAAATTGTGTCCCTTTTCATCGTTATCCTATTTCTGTTTCTCTACCTTCCAGTCTGCCTTCAGCTGCTGCCTCAGAAAACGGACATCTTGAAATCTTACAGCAGTTCTAACCGTGGTTCAAGAAAAGTATAGGTTGATAGACTGCAGTTAAATGTTGTGATATCTGCAGTATACTGAGCAACTGACCTCAAGAAGTTTCAGCCACTATGTATCCAGTAACTGAAAATGGCTTGGGTTGTGGTTCAGAACTGTTGTCATAATGCTAGTCAGAGATTAGGTGTTGACATTAAGAAGGTGGAAGGAGAATATTAGTGCTTGTTTTTTGTCTTGAAACTTTTTGATAGTAAAATATCTGTCAGCTATTTTATCCTGTCTCAGACAAATAGACAAACCTCCTCAATCTGATGGTGGTTGAGTAAGGGTGTGAAATATATTACTTCATTCATATATGAATATGTTGTGCAGTAAAAATTACAATTTTTTGAATTTGGAGGAAAATACTATATGAGTATTAATAACATTCCAGCCTGATGTACTTCTGTTTTCCCTCTGTAAACCTTCCTGTCTGTTTGACTACTTGCTGGAAGAGAAGTTGATAATTTTATAGTGTTTCTTTGTGAATCAAAATGATAATATCTGTACCTTTTGAAAAATCACTTTCTTTCCAAAAGAAAAGAAAAATCTACATGGTAGAAAATAACTTTTAATTTTATGACAAAAAAAGCTCAAAGATTGCATTTCTTTGTTTTGTTTCAGATTATTACTTACTGTTGCTTTACAATTTGTATTTCACATGGTTACTGCTTAGCTCTATCTGAGTAATTTAGGTACCCTGACTTTATTTCTATTTCTGTTTTGCTTTCCACTGAAATATCAGATGCTTTGAAAATGGAGAAAAGAAACGCACATTTACAGTAATATGTTTCATTGTATAAGATATCCTCTGTATCACCCTATGTATTCAGGGTGCTGCTGCAATTAATGCAATCATTCTGTAACCTGGTCTTTCATAGCAATAATACTGGCCTTTATGTAGACTTGTCTCCTGTTTTCTATTGTATAAAACTTCACTGTGGATCTCAGTATGGTTTCAAAGATGCATCTGTCTTATTCTTTATTTTATCATGCAACCTTGAAATAAGAAGTTAATTTCTATCACAGACTTCACCTTCAATGCTGTTGAGCCTTATCTTTTCTCATACTCTTTCTTTAACCTTCGAAGATATAAAAAACATCCAAAACCCATACAGAGTGTTAAATCCTAAATATTTTCTAAGCAGCTATGATCTACTTGCCACATTAGAGTTGTAAATTAAGGTCTCATGTGTTGCAGAAACCAGCCTTCCATATCACAGTTTTCTCCCCTGAAAGAAGCAAGAGTCAGACAGTAAATATATGTGGTCAACCTCAGATTTGCCTCACTGGGAGTTCACATGTATTTTTAACTGCCTTCAATTGTTAATGTATTCCTCAAATGAGATGCATCACCTTGAAGAATGACTTTTTGCCCTCTGGGAATATGCCAAACAAGTATTTCATTCACTATGATAATCAGTTCTACCTCCAGCAACATATGAAACCCAAATTTAATAGGCACTAGTGATTAGGTTTTAAGACACAGAGTCATCACTGTCCACTGTAACAATAATAATAATATGGAAAAAAAAATAAGGAGGAAAAAAAATGCTCCATATTTGCCTTTAGGAATCATTAATAAAAGCAATGTAACCATCAATATTTTGGGATTATGCTTAAAAATGTCATTTATCTTGTCATTAAAGAAAAAAAATGATAGCAGCAATTTTTATGAATTTGGAAAAATGTCTTGAACATAAATAAAAGCTACTACTTATGTCTTCCTACGTGACTTAATTGTATAACCCTAGAAGACAAAAAAAAAAGGAAAAAATAAAAGCTTGTAATTATAAAATGTATAATAACAAAAAAATATAAGGGTCTGGAGGGCAGGAGAAAACTGAGTTCCCTGCATTGTTTTCAGTATTAAAATTACCTGAGATCTTCCTAAACTTAAGATTTTATAGAAAGCAGAAAGGATAGTTATATGACATTATGGAAAATAAAAAATCAACCTTTAAATCAGCAGCTTAGGTTGTGGACAGTAAATGATACAGTGGTTCCACTTTCTTGGAACTGGGAAGCAGAAGAAAATGAAGAAAGATGCCAGTGACAGGGTGAGGATGATGGGAGCTGGCGAGCATTATGAATGATATGTTAAGTGATTGGCTCAGATGGAATCATGGGATTGCTGCCTTTTGCAGATGCCGATTTTCATCTATATTGTTTGCCTCTTTCTCAGAAAGACCTAACATATGCAGAATGTGTGTGCGCATGCTCATGAGCAATGTAGACAAATGCAGATATATATTTAGATATGTTATATATTCTTATGTTCAGAAGCCACCTCATCCCCTTTAATGTCCTTACACCTGATCCATTTAGCTAATCAGGATAGCTTACTGCAATATAAACCAATAAACTGTGTTTTGCATGAATTAATATGCTCCTGATTTCCTTATGTGGGGAAATATAAAAATTCTGTTTTCATTTGTCTACTGCACTGGAAAGGAAAATACTTTGGGTTGTGGGGTTTTTTTTACTAATTATTAATCCTGAAAGGTATCTTCTGATCTACTAAATTACATAAATGCAAGAAATATTATTTCTACCTAAGAATAATGTTTTGTCAAATAAGAAGACATACTGAGGTCCTGTTACATTTTCTTTGATGTGCTTTAAGCCGCATACCATGCATCCTCTGCTTTCAAACTAACAGGCATTACTGGCTTCATTTAGTCTGCCTGCTTCTTTGTGTGGACAAACAGAAAGATAAAATGATGCTTAACACTGATGAGATAGATCAGAAACACATGCATGCAATTAAATGTAATACTAATTTTGAAGGGTTGTTTCACTAAGATTACCCTCAGCAGCGGGTTTTGTGCCATAAACAGTCACTAACTCTAATCTTCATCTCTGAACATTAACTCCTTAGTGCCTTGTTCATTTATTTTGAGCCTGGCCCCATATTCTTTGAACAATCTTGTTTTATGATTGAAACAAATTCAAATGTAAAGGTTGTATGGGTGGGTCACATATTAGTGTATAAAACAGCACCTTAAACAGTTTTTCCATAAGATTCTGATATGAGAAAGAAGTAAAATCTCCCCTCATTTTTTAAAATATACTGCTATACTTTTCTGTTCAATTTAGGTACCAATTTCATTTGTTGCAAAAGCATCTACCATCTAAAGACGCATCCACAAAAGCACGCAGGCATCTAAACACTAATAAGGACATGCTGGTTTTCATATGAAATACTTGTTAGAGATTATTCATTATATGAATACTTATGGTAGCCATAATAATATTTAGGTTTCTGCTTCTGTGTGGTAATTCAGATTCTGACAAAAAAACAAAAAATGCTTGAAGTTTCTTAGCTTAAAACTTTACTCTAGATCAGGTCAGAAGCACTTATGTAACTAATTTCTTGCTGCAATCTTATCTTTTCACTGAATATTTACCAATTGCTTGTGGGGAAATATAATGAATTCCTTTTTTCAGAGCAATAAATATTGATAATTGAACTAATGAAGTAGTATTATTTTTTCCAGGCTGGACATAGAATTGACCCAGGTGCTCATTATTAAAACTTCTTAATATTTTTGCAGAATGAGAAAATGAACATCAGTGAACCAATATAATTAGCATGCCTTCTAACTAGATGATATAGTTATATACTTGTTAGTATTAGGAGATCCCACAAATTTCATTTATCAAGATACAGCCCAGCAGGCATTTTCTAGTGAAAAGGGCGCCTGTGAATCCCCAGTATACCACTCAGATCACCCCCTGAGGGGAAACGCAACTTGCATTCAAATCAAACGTTTTCCAATCAAATGCTCTACTAATGGCTTTCCTATGAGACCCAAGCCTCTCAGTCACCTACTACCTATTTAGACATGTCAAAACAGAATTCGTTGTTTATTTGTATTTCATTGAAGTGAGTCTGTTTTCTCATATTGAATTTGTATCCAAACCCCAGGTTGTCAATACTACTTAGTTAGATCTGCTGTTTGTTGTGTTTTTCTCTGCATGCGATCCAGGGGAAAAATTAGTGTCACTCATGCCAGTTTCAACCTTCCTATAAATCCTTAAACAGTATATTAACTAATTTTATAAAGTAACTAACATATACTTTGAAGGCTCTAGGAAACAGTTCTCACAGTGAAAGCTGTTTGTCAGGTTCAGTGATGCTTTTGATGTGCTAAGGTTTGCCTAGAGAAATTACCATTGTAAGGAAACAAAAAGGGGGGGGGGCACTGTTTTTAATTTTTCTTCTAAATTACAGTAAGTTTAATTGCCTCAGTTAAATATAGCTTGACTAGTCAGTAGACATACATGACTGCTGTGATTCTTGTGAAAATTATTTAAATTAATTCTGTTAGCAACCTCTAAGTTAGTTTACTTGTGCTTAAACCTAAATCTGTGCATTAAGCATTCCGTAAAAACAAGAACTAAGTGTTATGTTTGATATGCACTTCAAAAGCCTAAAAGGCCAAAGAAAGCCCTTCCTTAATTATTGAAGAAGTGTCTGTAAAGGAAACATGAGCAAATAGCATTCATGCTTTCATCCCCCGTAACCTTTTATTGTCCTTTTCTTCAGATGGCCAAGTCAGTATATTTAATAAAGGGAGCAGCAACCATCAAAGAAGGCAGGGGTCTAATAAATGGTCCTGATTAAAGGCCCTGACAGGGTATGAACTTTGCATAAATTTTGCTATGGTGTCAGGCTAGGATCCTGACTGAAAACCCATTAACATAATCACACATTTAGAGGAAATGCTGTAATGTATCAAAAACATTTCCCTTAGCGTAATAATTTTAAGGACATTAAAATGCAAATGATAATAAGGAGCTGTGTTTTAGTGATGTTCTGAAAGCATGATTATTCAAATATTTAGTATGAAATATGGAAGCTCCTTTAACTAATGCATCTACATGATTTCAAAGATTTAATCTATATTTGTACTTGAAAGACTTTTATACCACTACTGAATATTTCCTGTTAATTTTACACTCACAAAACCCATCAAGAGAATTAGTTTAAATAATAGTGCTAAGTGCTAAGTCTTTTAGCATGCTTAAAAAACCAAATAATAATAATAAAAAAAAATCTATTTGAAACCAAGACACCACCTATGCTCATTCATTAATACTTGCAAAAGTCCATTTTTTCATATTGTTTGGATTATAAAAATAGTTTGCAGAATTCAAATCATCCTTTTCTCTGTTTTTGTTAAAATATACACTTAAACCAGATTGGTCACTGAATCACAGCAGTGATATTCTTTAATGCTAATTTTTAATAAAAGAAACACTATCCTTCCACACACAAATAGCTATAATTATGTAAAGAATGACTGCTTCAGACTGATGACTTTCAATATGCCTGAGTCTAGCATACTGGTATAAGAGGCCACAAAGGTCAACAGTAATTCATAACTGCTATGAAATTGTGTAGCATCCTAGGGCTTCTGGAGGATGCTGACATTATCATGTTTCTTCTGCTGGTTTGTATATGTAAATTTGTGATAGGAAGTGCACTGCTTTGCTGTATCACATGCAGAGCATCAATCAGGCAGTAGAATACATCAGAGTATTTTCATTATGCCTAGTTATTTACTGCATCAGAAGAAATTACCCTGGCAAGCCAAGCGGCCTTCTCTGGATAGCATGATATGACCAACCAGGTTTCAGCTTGGGAGTCTTGTAAACATTACAGGATTAATCTCACAATCACAATCATCAATCTTTCCTAGTCCTGCCTGGGTGCAACTGTGGAGATTGGTAACCAGGCAGTGTAGGTTTAAATTTAACCCTGAACATCAAGAGCTATATGTCAGATCCATACACTATATTACAAACACCTACATTTTTACTCCAGCATTAGTACAAAATGATGAAAACATAAAATTTTTGCACTTCAAATTCATGCCTAATTTTTCATTCCCATTTTTGATGCATTACAGGGATATAAGAAATAGTCTGAAAAATATACATTTCATAATATCAGACTCTAATGCTAAAATGATGCACTGTGATGCCTAAATCTAATGTATGTATTAGACACAATTGACCCTGCAGTAAAATGTGGAGTAGTAATTCAGGTTCAGGACCAGACTTGGGCTCCTTGGCACTGAGCCATTAGAGGTTAGGGCACTGGAGGGGTAATGTACTTAGCCTCTAACAAATGGAGCCTTAAGAACATCATGCTGACTCATAGGTGGCACTGGCACAAGTTTCTGAAATGACTACTTGCTTGCCCTCTTGCCAAAGGAGAAGACAAAAAGATTCTGGCACACCTAGCTGCTCTGTTTAAAAATGAGAAGCTGCAAAATTAAAGCAGCCTATATATGAATATTTCATCATTGTGCATTTAACTATGTACAGTTTATAACCTAGCCTACTGAGATAATGCAAAAGATAACATAGGGGTTTTTTTGGTTTGAGGTTTTTATGGGTTTCTTTTTTTTTTTTTTGAAAGTCAGTTGAAAATAGCATCAATGGTGATCATTTTTCAGCAGTCAGGAAACAATAAATATATAATGAACGGATCACATATAGACACTGTGTGGCAGTTTAATTTAAATTCTGATGTTTGGTTTTGCTTCTGTCCAAAATACTTTCTTGCAGCATGCATCCCAAATATTTTCCTGCCGTTATATCTGTCTCTGCCTGTGTTTCTCTCTCTCTTCTCTCTCTGTCTCTGCCTTTCTCACATATATAGTTGTTCTGTTTTACAGAATGCTTATAGAAATTGTTAAAGAGCTTGGCCTTACTTTTATGCTTTACAGAAATAGTAAATGATTTCCATGATTTTGTGCCTTTCTCTTTATTTAGTCAGAACTGCAGGCACTTTACTGATATATATGAACGCATTCCCTCTGTAATAGATTCCTGTTTAGCAAGAGAGCTAGCCTTTGCCTACTAAATAGTCCTTGTATAATATGCAGCAATCATACTCATTTGGTCTTTGGTGATGAAAACTCTGCAACACAGTGCTTAGCTGATGCACACATTTGAAACCACTGATTTCAGAGATGCTTCCTGATTTATGCCAGCTGAAGGTCTTATTTAAAGTGTCCTTTCCTTCTAGAGATGTGGTGACTGAAAAGTTAAATGCGGAGAAGGTGGGTGTATTCCAGTGCTTACTCCGTTATTTCTGTTCACAATCCAGCTCACCCAAATTGATTACTTTTTGATTACTTTTAAATAACTAATAGCCTGATATACTTTTGTGACTATATCTAGTCGCATGCTGTTTTCTTCACAGGCCCAGTTAAACCCACAATACATAAGGCTTCCAGTGCAGATAAGACAAATGTGTACCACCTCACACCATTTCACAGATCAGCTTGGCAGATGTGGGAGTTTTAGGGGTGGAAACTTACCTGCTTGCAGACAGGGATCACAAAGCTCCTTAGGTGGCAAAAAGAGCATTTATACAATGAGCTAGCAATATAATTCCTGGTTCTTTGTTGCTTGTTTTCAGAGTGAGATTAGGCATTTCTTTGACCACAGGCTCATAGAAATTTCCTGGGTGGGCAGAAGAGATGAGAATAGTATAAAAAACCTACCCTGGGCTAGTCCCTTTGCAAAGGATACAGCTTCTGCCTCTTGCGCCTAAAAAATCTGCAGTCTTTAGGCAGCCACAGCGCTATCCAACTGGCCCAGCTATTCAACGGGCATAGTGAATGTAACCTCCTATTTTCTGCTGGTGCACTGTTAGGTTGGCCATACTGGAGGTGGTGAGTAAGTACATAGCTCTGCATGCGCACATGGAAACTCAAGACTCTTAACTGTGCAGCTACGGAGTTTACAGACTTTGAACACAGTCATAGGTAGTGAAATACTGGTGTTTTCACCCTCTTTGAAAAGACACTGCAAAGCTAAAAAGGGCCATTCTCTTTTCCCATATTTCCAGAATTCCATTAAAAGAAGAAATTAATCTTCTTATTCAGTGGCAGAAGAGCAATGATTATTATTTTTCCTGCATGTAATATTAACTGATGATATGGAATGAGAAGCTGACCTACTGTAAACTACCACAGAAAGAAAGACAGGCTGAAAATTCAGCCTTTTGTTAAGGGTAAATCCACTGTATGACATAAAGCAGCTTGCTAGACTCTAAGCTTGAAGGAAGCTTGCCCTAGAGAGTGAAGCAATACACATCAGCTTATTAATTTAGGGACCTATTAGTGACAAGCCACAAACCCACTCATAAATTTATAAATAGTAAAGGACTAAACAGAACTGTTCAATTCTAGAAATTGCTCTTGTGTTTGGTGAATTATGAAATATAAATTTTGAAACTCTTGCACTGGATACACCTAGAAAATTCTAAGCTGATAATTTTTTACAGGCCAGGCAGAGTTTTCTGAGCCATTAAATGACATTGCAGTGTGTGCCATCTTATGAGACCCAGCAGCTCTAGAAGAGGCAAGGTAAGCATTGCCTCTGGAGTCGCTCTGATGTGCATGAACATTTCTAGCTGCTGCTGCCCCCACAGGATAATATCAGAAAATAATGCCCTGTGGTAGAATCCGAGAAAACTAACTCAAATATTGAGAAGGGCAGCACCCCAATAGCTAAGGAAACACCTAACAACTAGAAGGATTCTCAGGCAATGAGGAGATGCCATAAGCAAAATGTATTTCCATGACTGTCTCCCAGTCTTCCCATTGCCATCCGTAGCAGCAGAACCACTCTCCCACTCAGGGAAAGTTTATCAAATGTGGCTGCAGAAGTTACTATTATAAACAGCAGCAAAGAGAGAGCTCTCCAAAGCTGAATGGTTTGGCTGCCAATGATACTACCCACACAGTGTTCTATTAGAAAGGATATATGAGATCACTTTCACCATTCACAGTTTTGCAAGGCTTAAATTTTGCTTGTCTATACAAGAAGTCAGTACGCATTAAGCAAGGGTGTGAATTAACAGAGCACTAACTACAGCACCCCACGGGATTGGGCTCTTTCTTTATATGCTGTTTAGCTACTAAGTTCTTTAAGGAAAGTACTCTGTCTCCATTCCTGTCTAAACAAGTACCTTTTTTGTATGGTTATTCCTAGTTTGCATTGCTTGGTGCTACCCACTCCACTTTCTCTTAAAGGCTGTCCCTGTGCAGTGTAGCTAGAGTGTTATAAATTCACATTAATGCTTACTATCTTCTCCATCTAGACAACCCCATCCAAATGGTGGCAGAGACCAGAAATGGGACCTGAAAGGCATTCCCTTATAAAAAAGCCTGAGGCTATCTCCACAGCTATTGCCCCAGCTAATCCCAGACTCGGTGGAGTTAGCATCATACTGTGGGAACAGTGATTCTTAAGCAGGAATCAAAAGCAGGGAAAATCCTAAGAGAGTACAGGGGCATCAGTCTTGCTGCCTTACATCTAATTAATGAAATCGAGGACTCACTGTTCCTCTTTCCAGCAACAGCATCCTGTGCTCTTTAAAAAGCCTCCAATAAATTGTATTCTTAGATTTGTTGCTCTGGACTCTCACTCCTCTTAACAGTTTGACTTAGCTTTATCCCTTGCATCAAACATGATCCAATACCCACCTTGTTTTAGCTCTACAGAGTAAATTTAGGATGCTCTAGGAATCTAACCTATGCTGTTATATAGTATCTATCATTGTGGTATGTATGAGCTCAGCATCTTCCAAGACTGGATCCTCTGTTTGTATGTTGCTAAGGTTATAAGGTCTTAGAAGAAAACACTGGCTTCTTCCCTACCTTAATAGCCTAGCCTACTGTTTGCACTACACAAATAAATAGTATGTGGATGAATTTCCCAAAAAAATATCTATTTTACCTATTCTCAACTTTATAATATTGGAGTCACTTAATGTGACAGTGTTAGCTCCACTTCAGTGTTGTCCAGTTGTAGGAAGAAAAATTAAGACCTTCACCACGCTGGGCAGAAGTTAAAAGAGTGTACGCATTCTGCTTTACATAAATCTGTCAGCAGACTTGGGGTTAGTGCCAGAAAGTAGATGGAGCACCCCACCCCACTAACAACCAGGTTGGTGGTAATAACAGACTAGCAAATATTTTATGATTCCACTGGAGCCTCATCCCTGAGACCCTGTGTTTGTGAAAGTCAGATGTAGAGTAGCATGGAGAAAGCCACATCCCCTGATGGGACAAAAAGTGCCTGCTTATTTGTCTAAAGCTTCCACCACAGCATATTTTTAATGACCACTTCAGACTAGCTACTTCTGCTTATGCACTGAAGAATGTGTCTGTTTACTAGCTCTGACAGAGCTGGGATGAGCTAGAATAAAACTAGGCAGACCGGCTGGAAACCAGCCAGTCGACAAGCCTGTGACAATATGACAGAATTAGTATTTTCCATGTCCTCAGTTTCAAAGTTCTTTACTTTGATCATGAGTAGTTTAAAGCAATAAAAGCTCAAATTGGGTAATCACTGATCCTGACGAAAAAATAGCTATTTTTGGATCTTGATGCATCCTCTCTCTTTTCTAAACACTAGAACTTTTCTTCTGTATGCTTGAAAAGTATATTAACCATAAAAAAATCAAAATACAATAAAATAATTTTTAGTCATAATTATTTATGCTGGCGCTTAAACCTCGGGATGTGTGTTTATTTTGATGTGTGTTTTTCCCTAACCATTACCAAGAACACCAAAGTAAGCTTTAACTGCAGGAGCAGACATACACAGTACATTCTTCAAACTAGGTAAAATATGAATCCTGTTCCTTGCTATGCTCAAAATACGTGACTAATGCTGCAACAAAATGCGTGTAAAGACATTATAATTAATGTTCTAACTCCTGTTAGCTGATTTTTGCCTCTCTTTTCCTCATTCTTTTACCACTTCTTTCTTTGTTTACTTTAAAAAAAAACATTTGATAGATCACACGAATTGAGTATATGGGTGTACTGGTATACAAATACGCGATGCTCTCTTTTTCTTGCAGTTGTGTAAGTTTTCTCTCCATCCCAACTCATGTCTCTCTTCCCTTTTGCTTCTGCTCAGCATATCATACAAGGACCCTCAGATTGAAAGCTTCGTGGGCAGAAATTTTTCAAGTGTCACTAATTCCATCAATACCTGCAATACGTCCATAAGTCTCATGATCAAAAGTAAATTATGGATGTCTAGAAAAAGATTCTGCCCATAGCTATGCTTAAGTTTGACAGGTTTTGGAGGCATATGCTTTTTTTCCTTTTCTTCTTCGCAATTTACTTCTCCTTCCTTTCTCCTTTGCTCCTTGTCACTCATCCTGAAGTTGCAGTATTATGGGAAGATTCACTTGTGAGAAGTGATTTGCATTACACCTTGGAATATGTTAAATTTTACTTCCAGAGTCAGGAACCTAATACAAGAAACACTTTTGAGCATTTGAACATGGGTTCCATACACTTCGCATTTTCAATAAGCACAGTTGCATGGTGGATCTTGGATAGAAGCCAGTATCTAAAATGTTAGGGTCTTAAATATAAGGACAGGAAGTTGATTTGTATCTGGATAATGAATGCAGAAATCCATTATAGTGTGCAGATTTCCATTATGATCTCTTAGAAGGTTTTCCTGCTTAAGAGGTGGGCTGCTGAGTGTTGCACAAGATGAAACTTCTATAGAGCCCTTAGCCCTAGTTAGGAACACAGAGATGATAAAAGCATGATTCACAGTTTCCAGATCTTCTTTTGACAGGAATAGGCACAGTCTCCTGGGAAAGCAGAAGTGCAACCATTTCTTACCACAATTATCTCTGTAGTCAGAACTATCAGTGAATCTAATACAGCATCAAGATTATTCTCCATTATCAGCTAGTGGGGGGATGTCCTCTGTTGAAGATACAGTTAACATTACTGATTGCTCTGATTGCTCTTTTCAGTGTTTTGCATTAACTTACTTTTACCTTTAGAAGGTTGCTTTAAAAAATTTAAGTGTCTTGTTCAGCTTCCAGAGGCCTTTTAGCTATGCAGGTCCTTGCATCAATTTAAACTTTTTTTTTTTTTGTTTCCATAATTTCATGTTCCCTCTTTTTGGTAATAAAATTGATTGTAGAGACTAAGATGGAGATGGTGGAGCTTGTGAAACTTCAGCAAAATTCTGGTATTGCAATTATCTCCAAAGACCAAAATTTCTCTGAAAAGGAGGGGTCAGATAAATCTTTGCAAGGCTCCATATAGATAGCCTACAGATGGACAGCTATCTCTCAATTCAGTGAGATTTACCTTAAAATGGTTCTATACCACCTTAACCAGATTACTGAAGGCCACCCATCACCACCACTCAAGCAGTCTGCATTGTTTATTCCTGCATGTAGCCTGATGATGAAGGCTCCAATATGTTGATATAAGTCATATCTTTGCAGTACAATGTTCTCATTGGCCGGTCAAGAAAAGGATTTTAGAGAATATTCAACTGCAGGTGAGATCAGTCCAGTCAAGTGTTTAGCCATTAGGTTCAAGAATTTACTTAATAAATCATAATAGTATAAGTGAATACATTTCTGAATCTCTTAAAGTATACAGTACATTATTGGCCATGTCTATGTAGACTCCACCTTATTTTATTATTTAAATTGTTTGTGCATTTGTCAGAAAAAAGTCCTGGGTACCCCATGCATTAATGAAGAGGTCTGCATAGAATTTTTTTTATTTTTTTTTTAAATACAGACTGAGAGCAGGTAAGATTAATTTTTCTGCTTTCTGAGCTTGCACAAAAATACATATTTGTTTTTTGTGATGAAGAACCATGCATGCGTACAGTCCTATACCAGAAAGAGAAGCAGCAATTTATGCTTAGTTTTTCCAGCCTGATGAAGGAAGGAAGCCTGAAATTGTTTTTATTCCCCTTGCTCCAATGCATTTAGAAGCCAAAGACTGTACTGCCCACAGGACACTAAAGGAGCCTCTATGATCATGTACTGTTACACTATGGTTTCTTCACTATGAGGAAAATTTTCATGAAAGGCATGGCATGACTGATTCACCCATCTAAAATAGCATAAACTACTTGGAACAAAGTCAAAAAACTCATCTTATAGAATATACATATATTGCTGCATATGATTGGTAGGTGTATAAATACTCTGTGTGTGTTTGCATACTATGCTTGAACTCAGACCTTGTTCCTCCTTTCTACTCACAGCCACCAGAATCAGTGTGAAAAGGTTAAGGCACATGCTTCCTTTTATCACCCATTGTACATTTATCTGTATATGTGTTTACTTAAGTACTTACTGCAAAATTGAAGAATTCGAATTAGTTACCAATAAAACACTGTTCCTTCTTTTTGAAGAGTACAAAGATCAACAGGATTAGGTGAATTTTTTGTTCACTGTGGTTCTTTGTACTGCTGTCAGCCTTAAAAAAATTCATTATTTTTTGAGTTACAAATAACAGAGAAGAACCCCAAAGTGTGGGGGTTTTACAAACCCCATATTCAAGAAGTGAAATTAATGACTCTGGCTCTTCTCTACCTCTGCTGTTAAAGAAATAACATTTATTTGACTGAAGCAATAGCTGGTGTTATTTGATGGTTTTCCTCTAATAAGGTCTGCAGGAAATATAAGTATACAATACTACACATATATATGCATGTATATGTTTCAATCTTTGACATGATTCCATTTCTAATACTTCTCCTAACTCCTACATATTAAATATCAGAAGTTTATAATTGTTGAGATGGTATGCTGTAAATGTAATCATGGATTAAGTCTCTATTGATTGGGTTTTTTTCTCTTAATATCAGTGTATAAAAATTTGATTGCTTGAGCTCTGATTTTGTCCTTCTATTCTTTGCCACACAGAATGTTTTAGCTACCAGGACCACTATGGAAAGCCTAGGGCTTAGGTGTGCTTTTGGTGCTACATGGAGATATGAAAAAAAAAAAAAGAAAAAAATAGTCAGAAGTATGGAGCAACTGGAGATTTGAGCAGCAGTCTCAGAGCAGTCTGGTTTAGGGTAGTGGGGTGGGGTTTTTATCTTTCTTTTTTTATTATTATTATTTTAATTAAGATTTTACTGAATTTCAGTTTGTTGAGGTTTTTTCCCTCAGGGCTAGAATCTTGCATTCATAGAGCACTTCACACAGTGGGACCTTGATTCTGATCAGGATGTCTGAATGCTACCATTATATAAATAATAACAAAATGAAGCAGAACAAAACAGGAGCCCTATGGGTAAGTTTCTAATGCTCCTATCTCTTCGTCATCAAAATTAAACCAATTGAAAGATAACCCTGAACAAAGGAATTTTTTTTTTCTTTGGACAGATTCTACATTTTCAGAATACGAACATCGTGAAATGGTTGCATGACTCATTTTGAAAAAGAAATTATAACATGGGATTCACTTGGTTTTACTAGGCAGGCTGCTATAC
The DNA here is from genome assembly GCA_009867235.2 of Psittacus erithacus. NCBI lineage: Eukaryota > Metazoa > Chordata > Aves > Psittaciformes > Psittacidae > Psittacus > Psittacus erithacus. The sequence goes on along the minus strand of WYDI02026928.1, from coordinate 13,851 downwards.
ACACATTGTTTGGTAGATCCTATTCTCCGGGACAAATAGTAATTTTTAAAGGGACTCAGTGCTATGAGAATATGCTTACGTTTTAATTGTTATAACATATAATTTTAGCAATTGTAGTCTGTTAAAAAAAGTCCACAGAAAAATGCTTAATACCAGAAAAACGGATTGAGCTAAATATATGAAATTTACAGATTACCTAAAATGCTAGGAGTTAATTACAGTCTGCTTTCCCTGGCATGTCAGCTTGATTAAATTTGGAGTTCCAAGATGAATTGGCCCAAATTCATTAGTGTTCCCTGGGTGCACATGTTGGTCAAGGTCAAGCGAAGCACATTGACTGCAGTGTTAGTCAGGAGGGGGAGGGTTTCTAAAGAAGGTGGCCTCTTAAAAGGTCTGGGGTTGCAGCAAGAAACTTTGATACTTTTTAACTTAATAAATCTTGACAGCCTAATCATGGCTAAGCCTTTGCAGTGTTATTGGTACAGATGGCAATTCTAGACATATTTAAAGAGATCTCAGCAGCTAGTGGCAGGAGAGCATTGAATCCAAATGCACTATTGGGCTCTCAGAGAAAGTGCAAGACGGGAGGATAAAAAGCTACACAGCATTTCCATCTCTTGACATCTCCAACAGCCTCAGATACAAAATATGATAAGGCTCCTGCTGAGCTAATAAGCCCAACAAATGTCTGTGCCCATGAAGTAGATGAAGTGGGATCAAGTAGTTGGGGGCTGCTGTATGAAAATAAGCCAGCACCCGGGGTATAATGGCACTGCAGAAAGCTGCAAGGTCAGGCTGATGACAGAAACACTGGATAAGTAGAGACCCCATCAGTAAAACAGGTTTGCTCGCTGGATCTGAGCCACATAACTATTAAAAAGAAATTCCTATGTTTTAGAAAAGTCATCTACCTTAGTAAATAAAAGGACAAAGTTTGGTTTGTTGAATGAAAAACTGCAACTGTTTCCCACTTATTGCTGTATAGATTGTATGATGAATAATGTCTCTGCAAAATATTACATCAAAACAGACCTGAAAAGAGGATTTGACTGTAAACTAAAGGAGATTTTTAAAGAAAGCAGTAATATCAGATGAACTACAAATTTGTTCAAGGCCTGCTGCCATGTTACACTGTTTTTCTGTTAATTTTGTGTGTGTTGAGTGCATCTCTATTTATCTCACTCTTAAATAGAGCTCCGTGTGTTCCAATAAAATAATTTAAGCTGAAATCATGCTGGATATACCAGAGTAATAAATGAGGCTCCTTTCAACTGCAAAGAAAAATAAAGACCTATCTTGCTGAAATAGCATTAAAATAATAATTAGGCAGTACTCGGAACTTAAGGAACAGGTCAACCTGTTACATTTATTCTTAAAACATCATATTCAGTTAGTGCTACTTGTTAAGGTGCGTTTGAAAAGTGCAGAACCTTCTAAATATCATGTGAATCTGTTTATTACATTTGGGAGATGATGAAAAAATCTGACAGCATGCCACAAAGGTCATACCTAAAATTCCCTTTAATTTAACTATGTGATGTTTCAAATGTATGCAAACATAATTATTGCAAAATTCTAGTGCGCCATACATATGCTGCTGAAGCCAAAACAAGCCAGATCTGGTCCTGAGTAACAACAGCATTAAGAAAATAGATCGGTAGTGATAGATGATGAATATTTTTTATTGTTTCTCTTCTACCATTTTAATCATTTACAGATATTTCCAGTTTTCATCCAGTAGCAGTACAACTGAACGCAGCGCCTCCCCTGGAGTCTTAAGGAGGATGCATAATAATGCGGCAACAAACCTCCTTCCCTCTACGCAGGGCTGGGTCATATATCATATTCGCAGGCTCGCATTGGGATGCAGAGCTACACTGCTCAGCAGAAACTCCAGGAGGCATGGCGCCTCAGGCAGGTGCAGTGTCTCCTGAAGCTCTGCGGCAACATACGGACAAGTGCATTGGCTGCTCCAGCCTTTGAGGTTGCAGCATGTTGCTCGTGCCTGCCCCCAGAGAGATCTGCTGGGCAGGGCAGAAGGGGTGGTGAGGTGACCCGGTCCCCTTCCAGACCTGCTTCCACTGAGGAAGGATTCTGTGGCAGAGACTCATACAGCATGAGCAAGAACTGCTATTCTGTTTGATCCTTCTGTGATGGTGCAAACTGGTGGGGTACCTCCCATTAGTCCCCCTCTTCTCTGAGGCTCTTAGTTTGAATTAGGTTTTTAGGTTGCTGTCACTCACTTTAACAGCACATGTCTCCCTCCCCTCCTTTTACTTCTATCATCTTGCATGCACGACAGTATTTTTTCTGCCCTGCCAAGCATCCTAGTCTATATATTCCCATTTATCACACAAACATCTCTGCACCTTTTTACTGTACAACTCCTTCCAATCAGTAAAAAGCCCAAAAGGAATAATGTATTTAAAGTATGCTGCCAGAGCATTTTCATTGCCTGTGGCTAAGAAGAGGAAGTCCAGGAGCTGAGGAACAGGGTAGGAAAAGACTGAATCTCCTTCATACTGCACTCAGACCATGATGAGGTCCTGAGTCCAAACAGGGGACTAGAAACCAAATGATATATAAAACATAAGTCCTGACATCAGAAGAGAGACTTAGAGCTCCACCCTAAAAAAGCACTGTAAGCATCTAGTCCTGTCTTTCTGGGTCAGAAAACATGCTGACTTCATGTACTTCTTAGTACACTGAAGGTTGTAAGAAGCAGCCAGCAGTGAATGGGATGAAAAACTGTATGCATGCAAGTAGCACAGCTCTAAACCAAATTCAGAACCCTTATGCAATGCAAAATAGTGAAGTGACCCCAGACAGAGGGCTGAGCGTCCAGGGTTAGGGTAATATAGGAATTAATAAAACACCAATTATGAAATAACCAAGCATTGCCAGTTTACACTGTTCTAAGAAGCAGACTCATTTCACCTTTTAAGCTGAACCAGACAATGCAACAGAGTGGATAACACCATTAAAACTAAATGTGTGAGATAAAGGATCTGTGTTTAACTGCATTGTGGGTTATTTGGTCCACCACAAAACTGTATGAGTAACAAGTGAAGTATAAAGAAGGAAGGTTCTGGCTTACCAGTAAATGCAAGGAAGGAGATGCTGGAAAGGACAAAAGAGAAGAAAGATAATGGGTAGTTTGCTATACAATTCCTTTGAATGGTTGAAAATGTTGTTGCTAGGGCAGCTCAGTTTCTTAAATCTGCCTAGATTTTTGCTGTTACCAGTGGCTGTTCCTGTAGGTTGCAATAGATCTATATATCACACTGAAAAGCCATGGCTTGTTCTTTCAGTCAAGATCACCTTACTTCCTTTTCCTGAAGAAAGTAATCATGATGATTTTCACCTGCTTTTTGCAGTCATTAAATTTTGAGACAGATAATTTCAAGTAGATGATCTTATTTTAGCTTCATTGCATCTCTTAAAGATTCAGAGGGATGAACTATATCAATTCAGACCTCAGCACACAGGTTTATCACACGAATTGATCCACTTCATTACAGTGTTAACTATTAACTTTTTTTTTCATACAGAAGAGGTGATCATGAGGAACTGAAAAGAGGAGGGAATGTGTTAGAAGAAGTTCTTCATCGATGACTTCTTTGAAATTATGGTTTTATTTGGGGATGGGGGAGCCACTTTTATTCCTATACCTTATTAGAATTTGCAAAAAACACTGACATAATTGACTTCAACATGTGCCCATTAGGTGGGGTTTCTCACCTGTGTCACAGCTGAGATTTAACCTGGAAAAAAGTCTGAGGAAGAATAATTTTAGGACTGATTTGCGATCAGTTGTGACAAGGAATGTCAATGGTTATTGTGTCCATGAAGCATGTACTTGTGAGACAAGAAGAACTGTATTTTTAAGAGCGACCTAATGATAGTATAAAAAAAAAGAAAAAGACATATTCAGCAGCTAGCACTAACACCTAAGGAACAGTGGTGGGTTCCTTCCTAAAATACAGAAAAATTGCAGCAAAAAATTTGTGATAGTTCTGCTCTTATTTTGTGGAATATTTCTTTAAACTTGTTTAAGCATATATAGGAGAGTTGCATTAATAAGATCATGTGTTTACATTATTAATATTATTGAATATACTTTTGCAGAAATAATTTTTTACTAACCTTCCATCATCATTTTAGCAGCAGTTAAGTAAGCTTGCCTTTTTAAGAGTACCTCTGAACTATTTTAATATGATTCTGAAGAAACAACTTTGTAGAGTCATACTCAGTGTAGTACTTTAGTTTGTCTAATCCTTTCATGCTGCAGGACTATAGGAAGACTAAAACAATCTCCATCTCCTGTTATGTTGAGAAGTTAAGAGTCAGCCGACCTGAAATCCCAAGGTGGACACCACCCTTAGTGCAACCAGTGGTCAAGGGTCGTCTGTTTATTACTGTTCAGCACCTAGCTGAATATGTGGGAAGAAGGAGAATATAGAGTATTTTTTAAAGTGAAGAAATGGTTTGATGGTTCCCAGTGTGCTATTCAATCCCACTTAAAAAGCTCCAAGAAAAAAACCCAACACTTTTTGTGCTCCAGGAAAAAAAAACAAAACCAACACTTTTTGTCTCAGATTCATACACCAGCATACCTTATCTGCTGTAATGTTAACCTTGGGCTGAGGCAGACCATATGCATATGAGCTACCCACTTCACTTTGGTGGCACCCAAAAATGTGGTGCAACAACTGCAACCAAACAGTGCACCTGACAGTCCCAAATGGTGGCAAATGCATTAAAAGAATAAAAATACAATGAGAAGTTTTCTCTGCTGCCAGTTAATTACAAAATTTTCTGTTAAGATAAATTTTTTAAGTCTAATTTTCTGACTGTCTCTTTTGAAGAATGTAGATCACCTTTGAATTCATACAATGTGATATGGCACGTTAAAGAAATTTGGCTAATTCCAAAGCATATCTGATAAAAAAATCAGTAATATGCTAAAAGCTTCACTAAAAGGGTCTGCAAAACAGATTATATATGTTCCATTTAAAATTATTAATTTGAATAACTGTAGAAATGGATAACTGCAAACAAAAGCATGGAAGAGGATTTTGCTGTCATCTCAAATACTTCATTTAGCTATTAATTAAAAGTACATAGGTTTTGAAATTATATGCAAGAACAATAACATAAAATCAATTATACAATTATTTTAACATAACAGCTCAAATATATAAAATGTTATTATCTTCTGTATAATTGATATACATATATATTTGAATCTCTAAAATATAAAGCGCAGGGAGTGTTTGGACTGCATCTTTAATTTTTTTTTTCCATTGCATCGGAGTAAATATTTCCAGTCCTTTTCCATTCTTTTTTTTTTTTTTCTCCTCCTTGGAAAACGTCTGTCTCTAAGAGAACAAAGGAAATGATAGATGTGAGCATCTATGATTGCTGAGAAGGCAGACACAGTAATGACACTCAGAAAATTCTCTTCAGTTCAGAAATCATATCTAGTACATCAGAAACATTCAAGTTTCCAGAGTGCTATGTGCAAAATTCTGTCTTCCTTCGGATCTTGGTTTGTTGTTAAAGTAAAATTAAATGAAACACAACAAATGAGCACTTTTCTATCTGAAATAAATGCCATGTAGGACAATTAAATTTCTATCTTTTTTTTAAATTATTTTAATTTGTTATTTTTGAGGAAGAACAGATATATAGAGTATCAGATAAGGTTTGCATGTCTTTGTTACTAATGTAGTTTGTAAGAAGCAATACATACTAGCACCTGAATGCCTAAGAAATACAGGATTTGAAGGTTAATTGACTCACTGACACCTGAGAGTAGATTTGTCCCAAACTTTTCATAGGTACAGAGATTTTTCTATAGATACATGTGTGAGTCTGTATGTCTGTGACCTAATTCTGACTCTCCTCCACCTTCAACTCAGAGGAAAGCCACTCGGAACGAGTTGTGACAAAAATACAGCAGGTGAGAGAGCTGGCAGTGAAAAGCAAAGATTCTTGAAAAGTGAGGTACATTCTTTAATTTTTTGCTTAATTTATATGTAGACATTTCTGGTTCCAGACAAAATTTGAAATGGACATGAAAAATTTTGTGGGTTTCATAATTTCCCCTTACATTTCAAAGAAATAGAGGCACCGTCTTTTTTTATACCAAAATCCATCAAAAATATTAACCCATTTTTCCACTGAAATTTTAAAATTGCCAAAGAGATGGAAAACATTTTGATAATTCCTTGTGAGAAAGATGGGATTTAAATTTACAGGATTGGAACAGTGATCAATGTTGTTGCTGAACGCTAATCAGCCTACAGTGGGCTGCAGGAACCAAGTGTCCCATAATCTTACCTCACCAGTTTCACTGCTCCTGCCAGTATCCATTTTTCTGTTCAGTCTCACGTTTTTCTTAAACAACTTTCCTGGTTGTATCCAACAGCAGTGAGTGGAAACAGTGGGTCCGAAAGAGACTTACTAAACAGAATAACCACATACATTTTATAATTGTTTAAATCATTTTCAGAGCTTGCCTTATAGAATTAATTCATTTATCTCAGCTTTGGCCTAGGGTTATGTCTTTTTTATAATATTTGCTAATGTGCTAATGGTTGGATGTTTTGTGCTTCTATTTAAATCAATACAAAAGCCACACTGACTTCAGTAAAAATAATTTTGAATTTGGGAAACTTTTTTTTATTCCGTAATTGATATTTATTACTTGTTCCAATTCTTCATGTAATTGAATCCCTTCCTGAAAATAAAAATGCTATAACCATTTTTTCCTGTTCTCCCACTTTTAGTTTGGCAGCATAACACCTTTTCTACATATCATGGTTGTACTTTCCCCTGTAGAACAAAAGTGCTTTTATTTCTAGTTTCCTATCCATATCAGATACTTTTAAAGCAAACTATAAATGAATAAAAATCTTATATTTAACCTTATTAATGCAAATAAAAATTAAAAATTGTAATTTTTAGATTCTATTTCTCTATCAGGGCTGATTCAATCTGTGAAAATTTTATTGACATTAACTATACTTTCAATATAAAAAAATCAACCATACTAAGTGTTAAATGTGAATTATTTACATTGCTTCAGGCCTTTTGTATACCAGGTTATAATTAATGATCAACAGTTTGCTCAACTCTACTCATGAAAGACAGCTAAAATCTACAATACTCATTGGTCTAATTGAAGGCTAGCACATCGGCACCAGTCACAAAAGGCTGTAGCGAGATAGCTCTCTACTATGAATCACACTTTAACCAGTGTTGCAGAAAAGCCTTATTTTTTGCTTCATGTCAACATATTCCCCAAAATTTTCTTCTCACTTTTTATTGTTAGTTTAATTTTCATGTTCATTTGAATTAAAGGGAAAACATTTGATTTTCATAGCAGTGTATGCAAATGTTTTGAATCACTGTGATTTGACCTTCTGTAGTTTACAAGCTGTGCTGGCAAAGTCTGGCTTTCTTTCAGTTATAACAACTGATGTATTGCATTGTCTGTGGTTTCCTGTTCCTGACTCTGAAGCCAATGAGATTTTTTTTCTGGAGCCTTCTTCCAAAATGTTGAAAAGCTATTTTGGGAGTATAAAATCTTTCTTATCTGACAAGCTCAACTGCTCTTTGCATTGAAATTGTAAATATTTTTAAAAAAATCTTTCCTTGTCTTTCATGTATTGCTACACTCCTGGTACAGCTTAATACATATGCTAAATACTCTAAAGGACTTTCCAAATATGTAACACTTCCTACCTATTTAGATTACCTATTATTAGCCAGCCAGGATATGTACCTATCCAAATAGTGGTCTGCTATTTACAGGTACAAGGGAAAATACTTACTTGCAAACTTGTGACAAGGCATTTCACTGCTAGAGCTGAAAGGTATAAAAGCTGGTATAAAAGCACTTTTCAGGGGAAAGTTGATGAATTGTAGTAATCCTGACTGGTGTCAGGACAAAGGAGTCTCTCTAATTGAGCATGGCTGGAGAATCAGTAAGGGGTAGTATTAGTTAACTGGCCTAAAATGAAACTTTCAATAGGCCATCCCTCCCCCTCACACAGAAAATGAATTGGAGCATTAAAGCCACCCCCCTGCATCATCTCTTATCAAAGACCTCCATCTCTTGCTCATATACAATCTAACCTGCTGCATAGGCTCTCCAACACTGCTGTTTCCTACATTACATTGTGCTACGCAAAATTAACTGGTCTTGTAAATGGAAGCACCTTTGACAGCAATGTATTCTTACATCTTTGAACCATTGGAGAATCATGTGAATAATACACATCAGTTGCTGACAATGAGATTTTGCATTACTTTTATGAATACCAACTATAGCTTTGGAGTTTATTTCATTGTTCTTATCCTGCCTGGCTGGGTAAGATAACTTCTTACCTGGCTATCCAAGAAAACTTCTGGGGAATATTTAAAGACGACAAAAAATGGTGAAGAAAATTAATTATTAGCCAGATTATGAAGGAGCCTTATGGAAACAATAGAGAACCTGGAAACTCTACTTGTATTCTCTATACCTCGCTATTAAGAGAAATCAGACAAGCTTAACAAGGTTTTATCTTCCCAGCCCAAATCTGAGATCAAAGGGGACAGTAATCTATTAAAGTCTTCAAAAATAACATAGAGGTACCAGCAGCTAAAGAAAACTGCCAGAGAACGATATGTGCATTTGGTTCCAGAAAAGCTAGCGATGAATTAAGTAAATCAGCTGAGTGAAACTTATTAACAGTATACGAATAAATAAATATGGTTAAACAGTAAGGTCATATATCTCTTTCTGCTTCACCCACTTGCTATGCTTGCTATGCAGCTTTGAGCAAATAAATAATGTTTTGTTTTAAAGAAGCTGTTATGGGTCACTTAAAGCCATCTAGAAAAGTAACTTGAACTCCAAAAAAAATGTTTTAATGTGTCTTGCATCCACAAGAGTAAAAGCTCTGGTTCCATTCAGAAGTATTATGCCAACACTGCAAAACACAAGTCCTGTCCTTTTGTGCTGTAGTCTGGCATCTGTATTGTACAGATGTAAAAAAATAGCCATAGCTGAAGTCCTGAGCAGGTGCATCTCCTAATTAGGTGGTGTTTGTTTGAAAATGAGTTTCAGACAATGATGGTGCCAGAGTCGTGCCAAATCATTTCATTCTGCTTATGTCTATCTTCATCTCCTAACAGACCTTTTCTTTAACATAACAACTAAAAGCTGAAACTAAAAATATAAAAGTTGCCATGTTGAAAATAAGTTCTTAGTGGGCAGCCTCTATATAAAACCTCATATCCTGAAGAAGTCTCACTATACTAGCAAGCTCACAGCCATATAGATGGACTTTATGCACCATTACCAGTATGATGCAGGTTCACTTTGTCTTTCAAAGAAGGAAACAATTATGGAACTGCAAAGCGTATCACTAAAAACACATTTTTAGTTAACGTTTAAACACAGATGTAGAGGACAAGACTGTTTTCTGGTACAGAAAGCAACTGGGTCTGCTGTGGTAACAAGAGTCTCAAGGACTGGCAACCAGGAAGACAGTTTGAGTGGCTGAATTTAAGATTTCTAATTGAAAGTAATGTAAAAGAAAAAATAATTAACAGTCAAATACCTATGTTGACAGGAATACTTGTGTCCCTTCTAAGTGAAGTAGGTGCAAAGATATTGAGCCTCTTCCTCCAATTCTCCCTTCTCCTCTATCTGCAAATTTAAAATGACTTATACAGTGAGGTAGCTATGGCAAGAAATACTGAAGCCTTTATACCATTTAATCTTGGGAAATGGAGACTGTTCAGGCTCTTGCCTCAGAATAAACAAAAGAAAGTTGTAAGCCTGAAGCCCGGATAAGCGACCATGTAGTATATGGCTTACATGAATTATTCTTGATAAGTAGTAAACTGCTGCAGCCTTTAGCTTCAACTACAGCCCAGGATTACTGCACTTACCTTCTTATTTCCCTACTAGTACAGCTAGATTGACCAAAGTATTATCTATGATATTTAGCCAAAATTATGATATTATTTAAGATACCAATACCACTATCCTGAATACTTGTGAAATTTGTGTTTTCCTGAGAAGTCTGAGAAGCTGCTGTGTCCTTTCCTCACTACTGCTAGTGCATACAAGTGTCCTTATACATCTTAATTTCGTATAATATTTATTTAAAAAGCAACTAAAAATGCCTCTTGTTCTGCTTTTCCTCCTTTCCAAGGGGGTACTTGTAACCACTATCATATGTTACATACCTATACAATGTCTTCACTCTACATATGCTAAAACTTCATCTGTTCTTCATATCCCTAAGTCTTCCATAACACACTTTCTTCTCTTCCCTTACTCCTTATAGAGTTCTTCAGAATTGGGCACATGTAGAAGGCTATCATCTGACTTCTGTGTATGAAGATATTGTAAAGAGATACATGATCCCTTCATAACAATTGTCAAACAATTCTACCAGGACCTCATATTGTTACAATAAAAATAACAGTTTTTGTTCCTGTTCTTAGATCAAGCTGAGTGGGGGTTTTCATTTGGTTTTTGTTTGGTGGGGTTGTGTGCCTGCCATTTAATTTATTTTAAGCAGTACATCTACACTTAGTCCACCTGATTCCACAACTATAGTACTGGAACTTGATGGAAGGGAGCATGTTCCACCCTGAAGAGGAAGACCTTGAAATTCGACAGCTTTCGGTCTTCATACAAGAGCATCAAAGATTATACCAGCTTGTATTTCTTCTCCATTTGCTGTTTCTTCTTCATTTGCTGTTTCTAATTTGTTTTTATTTTCAGTAAATTCAAGCAACTTACAGATTCATCCAGTGAAAAGTCTGAAAAATTCCACTTTTGTTTACTATTCAAAATTCAAATAGAGCTTCTAGAACCCATGATTTATTTAGGCTCATCCTTTATTTGGCCCTTACCTCTGCTACCCACTACTACTGCCCTGATTCTCTGACACTAAGGCATCACAGAAAAGAGAAAATCAAGGCTTGGCCTGTCTTATTTCTTGGTTTCTGTTCTTTATTAGTAACAAATCTTTCCTGAAATCAGCTTATGTGTGATTAGCTAACTTAGGTGAAGCTAAGGTCATCAGAAACTGCTTGGCAAGGTCATAGAACCACTGAATGGTTGAGAATGGAAGGGGCTTCTGGAGGTCATTGGTCCAGCCCCACTGCTCAAGCAGGACCACCTCGAGCTGGTGTTTGAGGACTATGTCCAGATGGCTTTTGAATATCTCCAGGGTTGGGGACTCCACAACTTCTCTGGGAAATCTGTGCCAGTGCTCAGTCACCCTTTCAGCGAAAAAGTGTTTCCTTATATTGAGGGAACCTCCTGTATTTCCATTTGTGCCCATTGCCTCTGGTCTAATCACTGGACATCACTGAGAAAAGCCTGGCTCTGTCCTCTTTACACCCTCCCTTCAGGTATTTATATATATTAATAGAATCCCATTAAGCCTTCTCTTAATGCTAAACAGTCCCAGCTCTCTCAGCCTTTAAGGGTCCCTTAATCATCTTTGTGGCCCTTTGCTGGACCATTGACTAGCAAAGTGACCTCATTGCAAGGCCACTCTCAATAATCTTTGAATGATCATGACAACTAGGGAAAGCCTAAGGACTGGAGGAAAATCAGCATCACTCCTAACTTCAAGAAGGACCTAGGAAACTACAGGCCAATTAGCCTCACCTTAATCCCTAGGAACATGATGGAGCAGCTAATCCTGGAAACTATTTCCAAGCACAAGAAGGACGAGATGAAGTCTAGCTCACTGGGCTGGGAATTGTTTTCATTTTGACAGGGTTAAATAGAGCTTTTTGTTTGCCAGGAAAAGCCTAGCATTAATGACAGAAAGAAAATTATAAATCTGATGTGAAACAAGAGCCAAGCTTTGGAGGCCTAGAACAACCATGGAGTCATTGCTTCCTGTCATGGTTTAAGACCTGCTGGTACCTCAGAACCATGCAGCCACTTGCTCACTCCCCTGCTGCTAATTCTCCCCTGCTGCTCATTCTCCCCTGCTCCTGGTGGGATGGGGAGGAGAATCAGAGTAATGTAAATCCCACTGGCTGAGATAAGAACAGTCCAGTAACTATGATATAACACAAAACTGCTACTGCTAGCACCAATAATAACAATGATAAAGGCAATAACAAGAGGAGAGAATATAAAACTTACGGGGGAAAAGGAAACAATAAGCACAAGTGATGCACAATACAATTGCCACCACCTGCCAACCAATACCCAGCTTGACTCGAGCAGCAACAATGGCCTTCCAGGTGTCTCCCCCCAATTTAGATACTGGGCATGATGTGCTGTGGTATGGAATACCCCTCTGGCTATTCTGGGTCAGTTGTCCTGTCTCTGCTCTCTTCTGTCTTCTGCCCCTCCTCACTGGCAAAGCATGAGGGACTGAAAAGTTCTTGATCAGAGTAAGGGCTACTTAGCAACAACTAAAACATCTGTGTTATCAGAGTTGTTCTCCGACTAAAGCCGAAACACAACACTACATCTGCTACTAAGGGGAAAATAACTCTTACAGTTGAACCCAGGACACTTCCTTACTAGGTCATTTTACTTAGATTGTCCAGGCAGTAGCTAGCATGAAGAAGTGTGACAGTATTCTGCTTTGTTCCTGACTCTAGAAACTCTTTATGTGGCAACTTGGAGAGCTGTTCCATGGGCTCAGTACATGCTTTTCAGTGAACAGTTCAAATGGAGATTTTTAGTGCTCATCTATATGTCACAGAATCATAGAATCATGGAATGGTTTGGGTTGGAAAGGACCTTAAGATTGCCTTGTTCTAACCCCCCACCAGGGCAGAGACACCTTACACTAGACCATGTTGCCCAAGACTCGGTCCAACCTGACCTTGTACACTGCCAGGGATGGAGCATTTACCGCCTCTTGGACAACCTGTTCCAGTGCCTCAGCACCCTCACAGTGAAGAACTTCTTCCTTTTATCTAACCTGAACTTCCCCTGTTTAGTTTTAATCCCATTACCCTTTGTCCTATTGCTACAGTCCCTAATGAAGACTCCCTCTCCAGCATCCTTGTAGGCCCCCTTCAGATATTGGAAGGCTGCTATAAGGTCTCCATGCAGCTTCTCTTCTCCGAGCTGAACAGCCCCAATTTGTAAGAATGATAATGACAGCTGCACTATTCCAAAGAATCTGCTTCATCCAGCACATGAGTTTAAGGGATCAGTACCACCTTCCATGAATTTCAATTTCAAAAAATGATGCCAAGAGCCTCTCAAAAGCAGTTTCCTGCAAAAACATATGGGTATGGGTGAATGAGCTACATACTTGTGGAAATGAGTTGGAGAGCAGAATGATGCTCTAGACAATGAAGTACTGGCTGTGAAGGATTTTGTGACAAGGTTTTGTACCAGGAATAAACAGAGGCTTGGTGTGTGCCAGATGCTCAGACAAGTGCCTTATGGCAGCATTGATTACAGCATGAGAGTTTAGGCTCCAGAAAGACTAAGCAACTTAGTATTTGGTAAACATTTGAATACTGTAGCTTTTAGCCTCTTCCAGGGATTGAACCACACTGAGATTCAGTGTCAGAGAAACCAAAATGACTAAATATGAATTTTGGATTCTTCTACATACATATCATGGTATGATATATAATTAAATTTAATAATGAAACAAGGCTTCTTTCAACTAAGTAGGCATTTATGGTCCTTCTATCAAAATAACATACGATGGAACTGAAAAAAAGGACAAAGAGCAATAAGAATGATCAGAGGTATGCAAATGCTTCCACACATTAAAAATTTTTAAGTAGATAGATCTGGGCACTACAAAATATAAAAAAATAATAATATAAAATAATAAC
>WYDI02026927.1:30394-75837 GCA_009867235.2 Psittacus erithacus | reverse complement strand
CTCTGGATGGCATTCCTTCCCTCCAGCATATCAACCGAACCACACAGCTTGGTGTCATTGGCAAACTTGCTGAGGGTGCACTCAGTCCCACTGTCCATGTGACTGACAAAGATGTTGAACAAGACCAGTCCCAACACCGATCCCTGAAGAACACCACTTGTTACTGGTCTCCAGCTGGACATTGAGCCATTGACCACAACTCTTTGCATGCGGTCCTCCAGCCAGTTCTTTATCCAGCGAGTGGTCCACTTCATCTTCTCATTCCCTGTCCTGTGACATATGATGGAGTCATTTCCATGAAAGTTTTGATTGGTGTGCTTATTTAAAGACAAACAAAATCCCTGCTTTACACATGCTCCTTCCTCATCTTTCTGACATTACTGTATTTTCGCTCATGTGCTTTTTAAATCCTGCCTAAAGAGAACACCTTTCTAATTGGGGCCTAAATAGTTCAGAAGGCAAAACTGAGAGCTAAAACACAGCAAAAGGATCATCAATATTTTGCAGTTTAGGAAATGTGAGAAAAGGAAAGGAAAGCAGCAAGGCTGCAAGTGCTCTGGTGCCCCAAAGCCCTCTTGGTGTCACCTTGGACTTTACTGTTTCCTCCCTGCAGATACAACCAGGAATGGTATTTTCAGATAATGGGAATAGAAGAGCTTTTCTTCACCCTAAGTATTGAGTCTAGTCAGCTTATTTGTCCTTCTTAACTTAGTTATAAAAGCTGGAGTGGAAGATGATGTCTGACTCACTTCCACAGTAACTGTGATTTTAGTCACATAAATGTTCATAAGTGTTATGTTATTGATTCAGACAGAAGGAAATTGAAATAGATAAATAATAGTTAGCAATTATAAATATACCACTATAATCACACTATGTACTTGTAAACCCCTTCATTTAAGGAATTACACCACATCTGATTAAACATGATGGAAGATACATGGAAAGCATATGTGGTAATGTATTTCAGCAGTGACAAGTGTTCCTACTTGCTAAGTAGTTCAGTATAACACGGACAAACACTCTAAAAGGTTAATTCAGAATACAACACTGAACTAGGATGAGAGATCCACCTCCAATTCTCCCCACGAACAGAAGTTTCTTCTGAAAATTTTAACAACTCTCTTCTAATTTGCATTATTTATGAAATTATTTTCTCTCGTCTAAGAAACTGCAGTATTTCAGTAACTTTCCTTAGTTTCTGTCAGGGGCATAAGTTCTTCCCTGGGTTAGCAGAGATCAAGCCCAAATACCTGATACAGATCAAGAATTCAAATGGGATCTTCTAAATCTCAGGACATTTTGTGGGCGTGCAAATGACCAGTTTGGTTATAGGGCTTTGTTAATTCTCTTCCTCAACCCAAATTCTCATCCCAATAACAGATTTCCACTTCTAACATTTCAGGAGCATGATAGTTAGAAATCACTCTTCAGTTCAATTCCTGCAGATGCAGGCAACTTTTCTTTTGGTGGTTTCTTTCAACCCACACCACCATGATGTATGCATTTAGCTTTGCTAAAGACAAAATGCCCCAGAAAATAGCATATTCAGGACCCCACAGATACAACTCCCTTCAGCTGCCTGCAGAGCAGAACCCACTTGAGTACATTACGGTCTTTCCTTGCCTACCCACAGCAGTTCATTAACCTCTAGGTCATCCTTATGAAAATCCTTGTGAGACCAATACAGACCGCAGGCTGGACCAGGTTAAAGAAGAAAGCCTTGGGTTTTTAGAAAAAAACCCGACCAAAACCAAAAGGTGGTTTCACCTTTCCGGTTGCAGAGCATGGGCCAACAAGCAGTTGCTCTGGTTCCTGCTTGGAAGAAGAGAGGAGCAGAAACAAACAACACTCTAATTTAGCTGGTCTTGTTTTCTAGTTTCATTTTTGTCAGCAGCAAATCTCAGATTTACTTTATCTGATCTAAAGTTTATACATGTTTGCTTCTATTTGTCACTTCAAAAGCTCAGTTTGTCATAACTGGTTCCTACTCTGAGTTTCCCCTTAAGCACTTCAAATGCTCTCTGTCTAGACACTACTTCTATATAGCAGGTCAAAATTATTTTCTCAGTTGTGCTCAGCTCTGGGCAGTAACTCCCTCCTGTGTGGTAAATACTACAAAGACCTCTCCCTTCCAAAACTGATAGGAGGATAAAAGGAGAATAAAAGTGGTATTTTCCTCACATAGAAGTGTCACATAGAAGTATCTCTCACTGTGTACACCCAAATAAAAATGTTTAAAAATTATTTTTCATTGAAACTCTTCCCACCTCCATTTGCTTTGTTTTCATTTTGACATGTGCTACAAAAAAGAGCAGAAAAACAAGTTTCTGTAATTGGTTGGCTGTTTTGAAATCCATCAAAAGATTTTTCTCCTCAATTTCATATCCAAAATACTTTATGGAGAAGAACATAAAAAGTAATAGAAAGCAAAACCAGCTTCTCTCCACCAGGAATAAGAAAAAAAACAACCCACAACCCCCAAAAGAGGAATTTATGGTCTCTCTACACACACATATACACTGACTCTTTTATCTTCTCCATTAGAAATCTAGGACATTTAAGAGCATTTTACTGCCCTATTGGTTTACTTCCATTCTTTTATTCATGTTTGCAGAAAATGAAGTTTATTTTCAGGTGGCACTCCATAAGAGCACAAGCATTTTAAGAGCTCATTTAGCAGAACACCTTATCAGAAGTTGCTCCTGTTCATTGGAGTCATACACGGCATTCCCAGGCACAGCACAACTCTGCTCTGTAAGCAGCTCCATAATGAAAGAGTGATTCTACTTTGCCCATTCCTTCTCTCTTCAATAAAATTAACTGAAGGGTTGAAACTTCATGGGTTAATGCATGTTCAGCCAAGATGAGTGGCTGATTTCTGCCTTCAGCAGCAAGGAAGTAACCCCACCCTCACCCTCACTGATAGCTGCTGACACCAGTAAACAGCCTGGAACACCTTCAAAGTCACGCTCAGCCTTTACCTCATGGATGCAAATCCTGGGGAATGCCATGTGTCCCTGGAATTGCATTCACATCCCACTTTGGATGATGGGATTTGGTGCATGTATATCAATAAAACTATTCTCAAGTTGAATGTTCATTACCGGGCACAACACGGGTATTGGGGTACACCAGAAGTCGAATAGAGAACCAGCTTGGGCATGTTGAAATATAATGAATGCTTCTGTGGGGAGGAGAGGAAAAGGAAATTCTTCACACATATAAAAACAGCCATTTGAAAAGGGTTCTTTTAAGGACACCTTGCAAGGACAGGTTTGGGAGTTTTTTTGATAGCTGCTATGTCACTTCTTTCTTGCCTAGGAAAAGATGAATTGATGCTTTTTGACAAAGTCATACTCACAACCCAGATAATTTCTAGCCAGCCATCACATAGCGTGCAATTTAAAACAGCGTAAAAATAAAACAATGTGGAAAGTTTGGAGCCTTTAAGAGCAACCTTTACAGTTTCAGGTTGAACTTGCTTCTACCAAATACAGTTGGTGCTCTGGAGCTTGCAACAGTGGCAAACTTAGATTTCAGCTCTGGACACCTGAGCCAAAAATAGCTTATTTTCAGTCCAGTTCTTATGAAAGTCTGAGTCTAATGGTAGAGGACACTGCCACTATATCACCATGTAAAGACCATTTGCAGTTATAAGCTTAAGCTATTTTTTAATAGGAAATACTGGACAATATGTGCACTGGGCTTACTGGTGTATATATCTGGAAATCAGAACAAGGAAGAAAGATAAGAAAGATCTCTTTATACTGCTGGTTATTGGCCTATCCCTTCTGGGGAGTTCTGCAAGCTGCAGAACTGCAAACTCCATGAGCTGCAAACCTAGCTTTGGTGAACTTGGTAATTCAAGGGAGTATCAGAGCTTGCAGTGTAGGAAAGAGAAGACTTCTAGAACAAGAGAACATGGAAAGTTAACACAAGCCAATGAGAAGTCATTTTTTGTACCTGAACATTCACCCACACTTTTGTTGCAAACATAAATGGGACAGTTTAGTTGTAGGATGCAAGAGGAAGACCAGAGAAAGGTCTTCTCGGAAAACTTTACTAACAGCAAAGCATTTATTCTAATACATTCAGCATGTCCTTTTGAGACCTATTATCCATATGCATTAAGTTCTTATTGCTTCAAAACCAAAAGGTTCTCCATGAAGGCGCTGGATACCTTAAATAATGGAGACTCACTAAACACTACAGATGCAGAAGGGCCCACAGAGACAACCTTCTCATGTTTAAACCAATGCTCTTGGGCACTCCGTAACTTTCATCACTGCTGAATGCGATCACTCCTGACAGTGTAAGGAAAGCTGGAGACATCTATGGGCAAAAACCTCCTAACTGAAGTTGGAATGAGTTTAAGGTTCCAAACTAACAAGATGAGATAAAGAATGGCTAGTACCTTGCTGGCAGCCTCAGCCACATCTGCAGTTGTGCAGATCACACGATGGCAAGCATTAATATTCCAGTCTGCCACAGCTCCCTCTCTTACCTTAGCTCTGCTTGTCTCCTGGCATGCTTTAAAAGGTGACATCTTGAAAGGCCAAATGGCATAAGGGAGAACTGGACAATTTGGGGCACATGAGAAAGCCCTGGCAGGATGGAGCAGGTAAGGGAGGAAAGAGCAGTGTAAGACACACGCAGTCTTCCCAGCTGGTGAGAGCAGAAAGGGGGCTGCTGTACAGCAAAGGGCAGCCCTGCCAGGCAGCTGTGGACATGCACTCTGAAAAGGACGATGATAAGACGTACAGAAAGTTTGTAGTTCCAAGAAGTATTGCAATGAAAAAAATTCTCCCAAGTGTCATGGAATACAGCCTATGGAAGCAACAAAACATGTAACCTTGTAGTTCAAATGCAAAACCAAGTTATGCCAGTTCTTAGTAGGTGACCTCTTAGATGTACATATGCATGCATAACAAGATGAGACAGTTGTGTGCAAAGGAAGAGCCAGCACCAGTGATTTGATATAAAATGACAAGCCTTTTTGAAATAATGTGTTTGGTTTAGATAAGGTTTAGAATAACAGGCTTTTAGGGTAAACTGCTGCAGTCCATCTAATCTCACAGGCACCACAGAGCTGGGAACCAAGGATTAAATCTGAACATGGTTCTAGATCACTTTTGACAAAAACTGCCATAAAACTCTTCTGAGGTGTGCTACTGAGAAAATACTTCCAGGGTTGTGCCAAGGCTCCTCTCAGATCAGACCCCAGCTCCAAGAGGAGGTGGACCATCTTCTTAGAGTTTCAGATCCCACCTAGAACCACCATCTACAGCTGGCTATTGACATCTAGAAAATACATATATGCAACCGGGGAGAAGCATAATGTGCAACTTGAATTTCTCTTGAGGGGAAAAGGAAATAGCAGGGGCAAAAAAAGTAAGTATAAAATAGGGACGACCATGAACAGCACTTTCCAATTTGGAGCCAACAGAAGTGCAGTCATGAGCAAAATTTGAGGTGTGACAGAAAAGGTCAGAAAAGTTAACTGCCATGAAGAAAAACAACAGATGTGAAGCACCAGCTCACAAAATCCTGTGAGTTTTGCCACTGATTTCAGTGCAGCCAAGCCTTCGCTGCAGGTTTCTTTAGGGGAAGCTATGGTAATTTCCCTGAGCTGCAAAGGGAAGCATGGAATTTCCTTCCCTCCCTTGAGATATTTTCAAGTTTACTGAATAAAGCACAATGAGGACTTTGCATATGCCATGGTAAATCACAGCCTTCGTGTAACTGCCCCTGTATCTGCTGGAACAGTATTCACACCAGGCTGAACTTTGGCTTGGTAACCTCAGTGGATGTCTCGCTCATGTTGGCAGTCTCTCAGAGAGTTTGTTCCTGTCTCAATGTATTATCTGAAAATCTTAAGTCCCTGTTAAAGATTGATTTCCAAACATCTCTTATGTCAAATTCGTTATGCTGCTCCCCAGTTTTGGACAGAAGACAAAGGCAGCATGCTTCATTAGAACGACTAAATGTTACCAAATATGGCACAGGCATTAATATCTAAGATTGCTGCTCTCCCAAACCCATGTCAAATTTACATCTACATGATGCAGAAACCCTCAAGACAGAACCCAATAGATGCTACAAAAATAACTGTGCTCATTTCAAGCTTCAACTCCATGCATCTAGAATACAGAGTTCTCTTTCTATGACTGCAAAATAAAGGAATGTTGTGAGGCAGCATCTGTCGGTATAGTCCCACTGCCCTTCTGAAACCCTCTTTGGTGCCGTGCCTCTTCACCCACAGCAAGTATCTCATTTCTTTTCTACTCACTCTCTTTTGAGAAAGGCAGCCACTATTTTCATATCTCCAACCCAAGCATTGCCTTTCAGGACAAACTGAAAAGTCTACAATGAGCCTTCCCTCTGTCTCTGGCCTCAGTTCCACTTTGGTCTTCCATGGTCTAAAATAGCCTTTCAGCCCTCCCCAGGCAATGCAATCTCTTTAATAAACCTCTCTCAGAAAAACATTTCTTGTATAGCTCCCATGGAGCTTTCCTGCACCAAGGCAGAAAAGGAAAGAATTCCTTCCACATTTTGCTTGAGCTCCTAGTTTGGAGCCTCTGAAACTGCATTAGCGTCTACACCAGCATTTGTCTTCATTGTACTAGCTCTTCCTGTTACATACTGAACATAACATCATACAGTATGGGATATCCCTTTGGCCAGTTTGGGTCAGCTTTCCTGGCTGTGTCTCCTCCCAGCTTCTTTTGTCCCCCAGCCTCCTCACTGCCAGGGCAGTATGAAAAGCTGAAGAGACCCTGACTTAGCGTAAACACTTGCTTACCAACAACTAGAACACCAGTGAGTTATCCTAATTCTCATCCTAAATCCCAAACAAGCATTCTACCAGCTACTAGGAAGAAAAGTAATCAGGACAAGGCTTTACATTGCTGCAGGGTTCTTTCCCTTCCCTCTTCCTCTGGCTTGCAGCCAGCTCACTCAGATAATTTCAGTTTTATCACCCTTGGGTCAAGGGCTGCAACATGTCTCTCTAGAAAGTTCCACAGAGAAAGCCAAAAGAAACATGCATTTCACAGTCTTGCAACCAGCTTACTTTGGCATATGCCCTCTGACATAAGCCTCTGATCAAATCCTTTGCTTTGGGCCTGCTGAGGTCGTTCCTGGCTTGTGAAGTCCCCTGTGAGAGCCAGACACCAACCTGTTGACATCCTCATAATGTATTTATAAGCACATTCAAATCAATACAGTTAACATTCAGGTAGCTTGAACATCTGCAAGGAAGATTATGCAACAGTCAGATTTTTGATGAAACAAAATCAAGAAACAGATACCCAAGAATTATACTCCGG
The DNA here is from genome assembly GCA_009867235.2 of Psittacus erithacus. Lineage (NCBI taxonomy): Eukaryota > Metazoa > Chordata > Aves > Psittaciformes > Psittacidae > Psittacus > Psittacus erithacus. The sequence continues at coordinate 68,506 of WYDI02026927.1, read as the reverse complement.
AGAAACCTCGACTTTATCATTTGTTTCTCCCTTAGGTTCTTCTCTGCTTTCTCTCCTGTTCTGCATGGTTTCAAGACTCTTACTTATTTCATGGAAATACTCTCACCCTTGATTCCTGCCCTCCAGCCTGATGGGGTTTCTGTTTTGCAGAGCCAGCATGGGCCAGGGGAGACAGGTGCTTCCTCTGGCCGTCAAGGGGCCGCTGTATTTTCCTTAGTGACTCAGTCCAAAGCGAACCCCACCGGGTAGGGCTGGCAGCGCTGGCTTTCATAGTCACAGCATTGTACAGCCACACTGGTTTTGAGCTCTTCTTTCCACAGTGAATGATGTGTACAGCGGAAAAGTGAGGTATTGCAGGCCCAAATTTTTATCGTTTCTCTTCTTTTAACATCTTTAACTTCTGAGGACCATTTCCCTGCAGCTCCAGGTTTAAGCCCAAAGTCCTATGCTTTCTTCACAGGAAAACCAACAACTGTTTCCTGCTCCTGAATAGCTTGCAAGAGCATGAACATTGCTTTTCCAACACAGATGAATCAATATTTTCACAGGGAAGGAAAATACTGGTCTGATCTATATAAATACTTAGACTAATAGTCAAAGATACCAAGCAACAAATAGCATCCAAAATTTTTCTCAACACAAATGGAATCTAATAGAAATCTCTCTTTCTGCCACCCACGGCTTTCTAACCAGGCACACCACCAAAGGCACAGAACTAGAAAGAGTTCCCACCACCAGTTTCATTATGATGCTATGATTTTTCTACCATAATATCAATTGTTATCTCACAAAGCACATGATTACCTGTACCCTTCATCTTCTCAGAAGACTTGTGAATTGCTTGTTTGCACTACAGTAAGGGACAGTAAGTGCTGTTTGGGACTGTTGCCTTGATTGTACCTTTCAATGTGCTGATTTTTTACTTCTTTAGTTAATTTGTTTGTTCGAAACTACTAACCTATGAGGAAAAGTGTTTGCTGGCTACCATTATATTATTTAGTGCAGTGTCTAAGGAGCATCTTACAATGTTGGTAAATATAATGTTGGAGTAACAGCAGCAATCCTGTAATTGAAAAAGGCACAAGGGACAACTATAATAAAACTGGTAACACAGACCCCTGGATTACCTAAGCTGAATTTCTTCATTTTGTAAGGGCTTTGGGAAACACTGCAGAGAGAATTTTAAGATGTACTTGGTTTGAATTTCTCTACGCATTGCCCAGAAGTCAACAAAATCACCACCAACAGCTGTGGAAAAACCATGTGATGCAGTCAGTATTATTTTTAACCCAACCCTTTCAAACCACCTCTGTGATTTTTTGGTGCTTGCTGTGTCTCTCATCTGGAATTCGTATAAGTTACAAAGAATCCCAAACCTTACTTGAGGCCTGCAGGTGAACAGAAAACATCATGACCACATTGCTTTTCTTTGGAAAACAGCTGGCGAGTTAAGAAAAGTATCTTTTGTTCTCTAAATATTTTTCTCTGCCTGCTGTTTTCAATTGACACCAGTAACTCAGTGCCAAGTGATGAGTCGGGAAGGTTCATCAGGATGGTTCATCAGGATGCAGCACTCACACCACAATTTTTAGGAGAAAAAGAAGAAGAACTCAGAAAAGACTGTCTCCAGTGAGTATTACTGCTATGCAGTCAACAGCAGGGAGTCAAAGTGTCTGCTTCTTACCTGGAGGCTGAGATAATTGTATTGTGTGATCTTCTTGGCATCTGCCGGCTTGACGAAATAATAACCCAGAGCTGCTCCTCACCCTTCCATGATCTCACAGGATTAGCTGCCATGCAAGCTCTTGTTTTGACTCATGTGGAAGAGGGTTAGTGCCCATCTCTGTCTTCTTCACCAATGGCAAAGCAAAGGAAAACAAGGTTTCAATGCATCACTCATTAAAGACTGCCAGGGCTTCCTTTCATTTGAGATTGCAGTGCTTGGAGTTAGGAAGTTTTATTGCTATCACGTCAACATGAGAAGCCTTTAGCCTATGAAATCATTCATCCTCCCAGCATTTCCCCTTCTAGATTTATGTCCTTCAGGCAAGCCAATCTTCCAAGTATTTCACAATGCTGCAATTATCACAGTCTCTTTAGCATCAAAGCAAGAGCACACAGCGAGGAAGCCTGCGTAGGTAACCACAGGAATGGCTCAGGAGAGGCAGGAGAGCCAAGTTGATGAGCAGTGCTGAGTGACAACACCTCCTGAAGAGGTTCAGCTGCCTTCCCAGCCTGTAGTAAACACATTTTCCCCTCTGGCAGAAAGGAGGAGTTATCAGTAAGTATTACCTACTCCTGCTGGTATTTGTGAGCCTAATACCAACTTTTAGGTAGCTTCATAATTTACACAGGGGACTTCATTAGCTTCTACTGCATCCAATAACAGGATAGGGGCTGGGCACAAAAAAGCAGAGGAAAGCACCACAGCTTCAATTTTTAAAGGTAATTAGGTGATATTTCCATGGCATTAAGATGCACAAATGTCATTTTCAAAAGTAACTTAGGTCTGTGAACCAGTCTCAATGACGTACAAGAGGATTTCAGTTGAATCACAGCCTAAGGTGAAATCCAGCTGTCCACATCACATAGGCCATGTATGAAGAGGAAGGACATGCAATAACCTGTAAAATGTGAGCCTGGGCCCCCCTCCATCGCCAGCACCATTAAACTTAGGAATCTACATTTTATTTATTTTCTAAGGGATTCGCCCCTTTACTCTTCCATAGTAGAGGTAGGCAACTGATAATTAAACCCGATACAACCTGCGGCAGTACTTCAGATACACTGTTGCTAATTATGTGCCGATCTACCGGATACAAGTTGTTTCAAAACACAAAGGCAGAGCGGTCTTTCCAAACAGTGAGCCAACTACTAATAGTACAAAGTATTTACTTTGGACCTAAAACTATTTGGAAAGTAAATGCGATTTATCTTTACATATCCTTTAAATATCTTTAAATATCCCTGTTGTTTCCAAAGTCCCCTTCGAAAGCATTCCTTTCTGTGTCTGGATGAAAGGAAAAAAGGGTGCATGAGAAATAATAGTCTCTCAGGCAATCAGATTATTCAACAGAACACTGAAAAGCCCTCAGTAATGCAAGGAAAGCTCAGCAACATAAAAAAAAGCACAAAGCTTTCAAGAAAATGGATGCAGGTAAAAAAAAATAAAATTACTCCTAAGAACATAAAATTATGGCCAACGCACAGGATTCACTGTAAAAGAATCTCAGAACTGGTTTGAGAAAGCATCTCACTGAAAAGCTCAGAATGCAGAAAATTTTCTACCTCCGTGAAGGTATTTGGTCCTTATTTTCAGAGGCACTGCTTTCATGACAGTTGCAGTTTCATGGTTCTTCTGCTGTGGATCATGTATAAGGAGTAAGAAGTAAAATGAAATGACCCCCTCAAGTTTCCCAGTAATGCTATGAAATGTTGGAGAACTGGCCACAGTTTGCCAGTTGAAGCCTGGACCCCCTGAAGACCTTTTATACGAAACCCCTGCTAAAACAGAGCACAAAAATGCACTCTCTGCAAAAGGCCAGGCCCTGCAAGACACAGGCTGTTGCTGAAGAGGAACACCCCCAGCCAAGGGCATGCAACAAGGAATGGGATGGAGCCATATGTGGGGAAACATCCAATGCAGGACTGCAGTGAAGTACGAGAACCAGGTAATATGATATGGCTAAGGTTTTGTATAAAGGCCCAGGTCCTTTTCAAAGCACCCTATTATTTTAAGCACATGCCCAAAGTCCTGAATAAAGGCCAGAGAGGCAATGATGCAGACCCTGCTAATGGGAGGGACATGAGGAAGAATTACCATATGCTTTGGAAAGGAAAAATTTTATCAGGAAATAGACAGCAAAAGCTAAACAATACCCATAAAACCTGAACTCGCCAGACTATAATTTCTTTCCCTGAGAAAGGAACTTTTCATGAGTGCTTAGAAGGTTCCGTGTATTTTCCCAGCCCCACAACAGCCATTTTCCCTACAGCACACAGGCCAGACCATACTAATTAGTCACATAGCTCTGCTCTGGTACTGAACAAATCCTGGCAAAGCTAATCTGGGTGTGAACTTTCCCATACATATCCTCCATGTGCAGCTGTCTTCATCTGCAGACCCCATGCACTTCTAGGGGTCAGATAAGACTGATTCACAACTTAGATCCAGCTCCAAACACGTCAGTAACTTGAATCAAGCGCATTTTCTCTTAATGATAAACTTGTGGTTATAGGCTGAAGGGTATCAGTGACTGTGTAGACCAGTGCATGAAAGGGAATGTCAGATCCTCAGTGGGAATTGTTGTGAGCAACCCGCTGCTGGGCAAGAAGGGACGGAGACGGCCTAGGATGCCTCTGCCCATATGGAGGTTACTTCTGTAGCTGACAAAAAGGGTCTGGGGAAGCTTCAGAACAACAAAGATGCCAGCTTCCTTCTTTGCAAAGAGCATCAGTCTATCACCACCATCTTGTGAAGAAAAATTACTTACGTGGCTACCCAGCACCTGATAAAACATCAGTGTTGTTATAATAATCAAGGCTGCATTGTGGACACCAGTTTGTAGGCTCAGAAGGCCTGCGGTGTAGTTTTCATAGGAAGCACCAAATGTTTAGGTGTCCAAAAGGAAAGCAAGCTGTACTGAACCAAGGAAAGTATGTGGGAGTCAGGAGCTTTGTTGAAATTTACAGCTCATTGGCTTTCAGATCCCTCTTTTGTAAACTGTGGATGAAGTTGCTTTAACTCATGGAAGTGTTTTGAGAACAAGCTAGCATTTATGAAATATTATGGAAGTAGAATGGTCAGAGTATTATTTTACTGCATTCATCTTGTCACTTCCTGGGAATCTGTCTTATAACAAGATCTCAAACACCCTCAACAACTCTTTCTTTACATTCACATAGCTGTTCAAAATGGATGGATATATGAATTTATGCTGGTCAAGAAAGACGGAAGGTTGTAGACAGATCTTCGTCTAGTCCATTAAATAGCCATTATTTCAGGAGAAGATTATGAGGCACCCATTTTCCTCTATTATTTTATGTGCCAGACTGAGTCTGCTGACAGCATTACAGCATGGGCACACAGGGAAGTAAAAGCATCCTCTGAATGTTCCTGGGAACAGATTGCTGAAGCAGCATGAACCAATGAAACAAACAACAAAGAAAAATAGATGAGTGTCTGCCCACAGAAGGTTTCCCTGGGTTCTCACATGGGCATTTCAATTAGAGAGAAAATTACTGGCCTGGGGTATTTGAGATGGTTGTCCACCCTTCAGGCTCAACCAGATGCCACACATCATCTGTAGGAACCACAAATGGGCTTTCTAGGAATATAGATGGTGTTTAAAGGAGCTGTTGGAATGGAACAGAAGCTATGAATAGCTAGCAACAACAACAACAAAAGATAAATAATGCAGTTACAAAACAAAACCCTAGAGGAAATACCAGCCACCTACTACTGTCTGAAAGAAATGGACAAAACTCGCTCATCTGATGTAAATGCCTTGCAGCTAATGCTTCTTGAATTTTTGCAGTCAGACAATGTACCTAAAGATAAGGCTTTTCCCTCTCCCATGTACATAGCTAATTAAAAATAGTCATGATGCCATGGGACATCTGTAACAGGCCTTGTGTGGAAGCTCTGTATTCCACTGGTAATTACAATTATTCTCCTATTGCAACTACTAAATTTTCCTTAACCAGCCATTTATTTTCTCAGTTGTCAGGGTTCTGGCTGAAAACACAGGAACTATTCAACTTCCATCCTCCTCTTTCACACTGTGGCATACAAGAAACATCTACATATTCTTCTGTTTTTATAAGACATTTTATTCCTTTAACTTGGAGCAGATTTCCTTCAATAATGTATACATTCAAGGCAAAATCCAGCTCCTTTAGGATGGCAGGCTTCAAATGCAAAATAACTCTGCTTCTTTCTTTCCCCCATAGTTACATCTGTCCCCTCAAACTGCTGTTAGACAAAACCCAAGCTGAAAATATCCGGATCCCATAGTCAAACACAGGGTAGGACCTCCAGCCCATGTAAGAACTAGGCAGTTTCACATGAATTTCACAGTAACAATAATTGGCATCACTCTGCTTTTGAGGGACTTCTTTTGAAACAGATTTTGCAGACAGTTCCAAATTTGGCATCAGTGCAAGCCCACAGAGTTCTTTAGAAATAGCCTTATTTACTATGCCTCATGGAGAAAAAGAAAAGGCCTGCGAAATCCAGTCACTTGCAGGCAAAGTGTCAAGTGTTTAAAATTAAGAGGCAAGACAGTTATTCCTGGGAATTTCAGAGTGGATGATTTTGGTGAAGACAAATTATATGCAGAGACACGTATAGGAACCTGAATTCCTATTCAGGAAAGAGTGACTAAAGCAGGGGAATGGTAATACAACTTGCTCATCCCTGGATCTGGACATGCTTTGGTGCTAAAATAGCCAAAATATATTAAGACATGCAATATGTTATAGAATATAAAACTTCACTGAAAAATTAAGGTTTTGTGGAAGGTGGAAGTGACCTATAAATTTGGAACAAGGTCATGGAACAGTTTAAGTTAAAAGAACAGGAGAAAACTTAGGATAGCCAAACAAATTATTTTGCTATCCTCAAACAAAATTCTTTCTGGTTTGAAAATTGACTAAATATAATTTTAAAAGGGAATTAAAGAACGTTTGAAGAAATGTAAATGCCTCAATAAAACTTAGATACTGCCAAAATATTTTATCCAGTGAAAACAGTTTTATTTTCTTTATTTTCCCAAGAAAAAGGGAAATTGGGAATTAATTGCTTTTATTTGTGCTTTCTGCATATGAAAATAAGCAATTTGCAGCACATGCTAGAGTTACCAGTCAATGTCACATCTTGCGGCTTGATGTGACTAACCCACACAAGGTCTAGTGGTTCCTGACGGGCTGCTGCTGCAGTGGGAGTGCCCACCAGTCCCCAGTGCAAACTCCCTGAACTCTCAAGGGAAAATATAACTTCCTCCCACATGTAAAGCCATCTGCTGCTGCAGCATTTTCCTCTTCAGCCTTACGCTCACACTACCAGGACTGCTGTAATCTGAACATGTGCCTACAGCAACAAAATATAAGACTCAATTAGAACTGAGATTTCCTCCCAGTGAATCATGAGTTTATATTTTCATGCCCCTGTGCCAGCCATGCCTGCTGCAGCAGCACTGGAGCTGCTAGCAAGGGTGGGATTCAGCAGGGATGGTCACCTCTCCTCCAAAACAGATTACATTAGTTACCTTCTTTGCACCACCATTTTTCCTCTTGCCAAATCACATCTTAAAGGCAAAAGAAGGATATGTGGTGTCTGGGGTCACTCACCAGCACTGAGCACAGAGGGACACTCAGCTGTGGCTTTGAATATGGCACAGGTACTGCTAACCTGGCAAGGAATTCCTCTGAAAATCAGTGCCAGTCAGTGAGGGTCCTTTGGGAAGAAAAGGAGCAAAACACAACTACTTCCCCATTGGAGTTCCCCTCTGCAAAAGCATCCAACAGCTGCAGAAGTTCTTCGGCACCAGTCAGCTTCTTAAATCATCTTTCGCAAGCAGGGCCTGAGAGCTTCTCTGGCCAAAATCAACACGCTTCTGAGCATCCTCACTGCCACAGCAGGCAACTACCAGAGCCCTGCTGCCAACCACAGCTGCCAGGGAAGCTTACTTTAGCAAACCACAGCCACTGCACACCATCTGCAAGCTGTCACAGCCTCATCCCAAAAGCCACAGCACTCAGCAAGCTGGGATGCCTGCTCCATCCTGCTGTTGAGCTCTTTTTTCACCTGTGCTATGATTATCATTGCCTGCTTTCACCCTTTCACTTTCTTTCTGACTTGGTCACATGGCTTTGCTGGTGACACTGTGAACTGACCTGCCTGGACTCGCCACTCTGTCCAGTTTCCTTCCAGCAACCTCAGCAACTACTTTGCTTTATGCACTGCGCGTGCCTGTTGCAAATGAGCACAGTTAGGGACAAATCACATCCCAGAGGGGCAGTTTAACTCGCTGCACCTCCTTTTTCTATACCTTTTCCTATGCTACGTTCCTTCAGAGCAATATAGAGAGCCTGGAATAGCGGTAGGCATTACAGCAGAAGCGGCAGCAGCAGCCCCAGGAGTGTGCACACCCTCTGCCCTGCACTGGCATGATGCCCATGCTTCTGCAGGGGCTAAAACTGGATTTTCTCAGACCATTCGGCAAGACAGCATAATGCAGGAAACAGAATCAATGTGGTTCTGTAAAATATTTTCAACATTTTAAGCCTATTGCCTTAGATTTTTTTTTTTCACCACCTTGCCACAAAGTGGGACTTGTCAAATCACTATACTATGTCAGCAAAACATCAGTAACATTAAGTACATTTCTTAAAAACAGAACATATTGGACAGGAATAATGGTACTGATGCCCACAAATTTATACAATTCAAGTTTAATAACCAATTTTAAACTCAGCACATACTGGATTGTGTTCCTTACCCATGTATTTCTACCACTTTCATACTGGAACATGCTTCTTGCACCGCCACTGATTTTTATTTTATTCTTGTATTTAGCAGCTGCAGAGGCAACCATTGTCCTAGGCACTATCTACTGAGCTATAGCAATGTGCTGGATTTCAGACAGTCTTATCAGCTCTGCCACTGAGTGGTTATTAAGCCAAATCCCCACTTTGAAAGGAAAATATTGTAGATCATACTGCCTTAGCATTTCAAGATTTTCCAGCTAATCTCTCATGAGGTACCAGAAGCACAGTCTCAAGAATCCATGGATAAAGAGTATCAGGTTGTGATGAGTGCGTGGCGGCTTCCTTTTCATTATCCCGGAAAATAGATAAATTCTTTGCTAGCTTTGTGCTTGCAGAATTCAAAGGAATTGTCACATAGGTATAATTCCTATTCTTAAGAAGGAAAAAAAAAGAAAATTCAGCCAAGCAGACCCGTGTTGGCAATCAACTGAGATACGTAAACAAGATTAGACACTTCTTACTTCTTACAGTTTCTGTACTTTTTACAGATACACAATCACCTGTCTGGATGGGATTTTTCTTCAGTACTTTCAGCTGTTTCCTTTGAGACAATTTACACATCTGTATCCCCCGCCTGACTTGTGATTACCAATAAACCTTATGAGACTACATCTAGTGTATTTTGCATGATGGCCAAGAAACCAAACCACTTCTGCCCCCGAGCATCACTCTGCAACCCTTCTCGCAGCAAGAACTGTGTTTTCCGAGGACTGAGTCAAGATGCCGAAGCACTGATGTCATTTGCCTGAACTGCCAGGCCCTTCTTTTCCTGTTTCTCTTTGCTCAACACACTTCTGAATCATTCCAGCTCCACCATGTGATTAACAGCTTGTTCCATAAATAATTGGAAGTAGGAGGGAGCCGAGAGCAATAAAAACAGAATCTGAAAGTGCTGGGATGAGATTGATTACCTTGGTGTTGGCTTATTTTTTTTTTTTCCATAAGGAAATCTGCTCTTTAAAAAGGAAAAAAGAAAACTCATCTGCTTTATTTAGCAGGACTTAGCAATGCGTGCTTTGTTCCCTGCAATGGGCCAAGCTGATGTCACCAGCAGCAGCTGGCTGATAAGTATTTTTCAGTATAGCTTCATATATTCCTCAAACACTTCTCTGGAGCTGGGAGTGCAAACTGGTTTGCCTGAATGCAAGCCAGAGGAAAAAAGTTCCTCTGATGACTTAATTTTGGGCTGTTGTAGGTGTTCATTAGGCACCAAATACCTTACTTGGAATAGCAATAGAACCTTCTAATCCCCTAGCATCTTTCAGTCAACACTTGGCAAATATTAACTACATTAACCTTCAAACACTTCTGTGAAGTAGAAACTTTGTCTAGTTTAAACAGAAGACAAGGCAAGAGCAAGAACAGAAATTTATGCCAACACAGCCAATAATTCTGCACTAAAACCATGCGTAGAATAAAAGGACTGCATTTTCTTATCTGCCATATGATGTGTATTCAACAGAAAAGGTCAAGTAGATTGGATGAACTACTCATAAAACAGCGTTATCTAAGCACCAGGGGCAAAGAGAGGTATCACAGAATTGCCAAATTGGATTAGCTGACACTGGAAAAGGTTGTCCTGAGAAGCTGTGGCTGTCCTATCCCTGGCAGTGTTCAAGGCCAGGTTGGGTGGGGCTTTGAGCAACCTGGTCTAATGGAAGGTGGCTCACCTACTAGATGAGCTTTAAGGTCCCTTCCAACCCAGATAATTCTGTGGTTCTATGGCTTTATGACCCATGGCCCATGGTGCGTTTATGATACATGCAAGCATGGAAATAGTTTTAAGACTGGCAGCCCTGCATTTGTACAGAAGAATTGTCACTATGGGAACATGTTGTGCAAAGCAGCTGCGCTTGTGGACAGTTGTACCTGAGGTGCCTGTTTCCTTCTGAACACCCCCTAAATACCCGTGAGATCATTAACTCATTCACAATTGCAGTTCTGTTGGCCACTGCTCCCAGTTCTGGAACAAAATGGGAACTGATGTCAGAGTGTCTCTAGTAAACCTCTGCTAGAAAAGAGCTCTTCTTGAAGTGGTCACAAGAAAAAAAGAAAAAAATATATCAAAACAATAATGGAGCAAGAAAAAAAAAAGTAAAAAATCTCTACAATTTGGATCAATTTACAACAGAGGTCTATTCAGTTATTTTGCCACTGCATGTTTTAATGCATTTCTTTCTCATTCAGGGGATCTGTCACACAGGTCTCTAGTGCCTCAGCTGTTCACGGCTTGGTCATTACTCATGAGTTAGATCAGCTCTATTCTGCACAGAAAGGCACTATGCTTTTCATCTTCTAAGTCAGTTTTTCTGCCAGACTGTGGCATTGATACCCTTCGGGTGCGATTCAGCCAATTTTCTCATCCACTTCAATGAGGCTTGACTCTGTGTTAAGAGGATAATTTCTTCCTGCAGCTTCTAGGAACATCAAATGAGATTGGGCTGTCACTTACTGGACCCCGTTTTTTCTTGAGTTTAGGGCAGCCTAAGTCTCCAGTGTACTGGATCTGCTTTCTTTTAATTTCTTTCAGCCATGACAACCAATCTTTTTACCTCTGTTTTTCTTCCACAACACAAAATAATCTGCCTTTTCCTCATACATGGCTGAAAATTCACCAGCATGGCTCAATCTGCAGGGGAGAAGGTCATCCCAAATTTCCTTTGTGTAGAAATCTTCAGGTACACAGAAGAGCTGATCTCATGAGGATGACTCTGCCTGGGCCCTCTATCAATTCTCCCTGCTGAAAACCCATCAGGAAAATATCAGTGAGAGCAAGAGTATCTGTTCAAATATCCAGGACTACCTGTCCACATTGTGAAGAAACCTGGTGTAGAATACGCTGGTTCTTAATAACTGTACCTGCCAACTTGGCAGAGCAGATTCTCTGCCCCTGCAAAGCTATCCCAAGCAAGATAAGCTGAAAAGTTTTGTGGGTTTCTCTCCCACAAAAAGCTTTATGGAATGCAGGTCCTGGACCTGACTTCATTAGGATGTCTGAGGTGGGCCAGGGCCAAAAGAGCCTTCCCAGCTTGTCCTTGCTGTCTTTCCTGCCCTGGAACAGGTATGTCCTGTCCTTAAAATGTATCAGGCCCACCTCTAGAAGTATTAGGATTTTTCTTCCCTAAGGCGAACATTCAAACCAGGAAATGTTGCAACCCACAGAAAGAGAATTCAAAATTAGGAAGAGAAACTCCAGCTAAAGAAGGAAGAAAACTGCTGGATGTGTTACCTTGCTGTCATCACAGGATTATCTCCAAGACAATTTTTCAGCACAGTAATGGCAGGAAGACAAAACTAGCAGGCACCTTCCAGGTCATTCAGTCTAGCCCATGGCTGATACACATGACCACATCACCCTTTCCCACTCGTAACCACAGCGAGATTTATCTTAAAAGCAGTCACAAATCCCACTCGTAGGGCAACTGTTCAAATGCCTAGAAACCATTTTCTAATTTCAAGCTTAAATTTATTCCTGGTCATTTGTATTCTAAGGTGTCCATGGCTCCTTTTCTCTCCTCTGGTATTTACCCGCCTGATGCATTTCCAGACAGCAAACATATCCCATTTCTGCTTTTGTTTTGCAAGGTTAAACAAATCATTCCCTTCAATTTCCTACTGTAAAGCAGGATCCCTGTTCTGATGATCTTTCTCACTGCCCTTTTCTGCATCTGCCGGTTACAATTCACCTTTCTGCAAAGAGAGTAATCAGAACTATATGTGGTATTGGAGCCTTCTCAAAATGGGGAGAAAAAGAATCACTTTTAAGGACCAGCTTAAAGCTTATAAAGAAAACCTCAACAACTTTTATAGCAGACAGTAGAACTAAACTTTTTCACTCCTTCTGTCTTGGAAAAAGACTTAAAGAACAGCACTACGTGAGATGGACAACTGACATCACTAGTATGTTGTGTAATTGTGTTATAATTTTACCCCAGTCTCAAAAAGATGTCGATGGAAAATTATTGTAAGGTTTGTGGAATATCTAGTGTCATGGTAACACTGCTTCTGTCCCTGAACATGGGATTAAGGGCTTGAGGCAAGGATGAAGAACTCAAGTGAAAGCCTATATGCTGATTTCAGCAGGCAGAAGAACAGCTCCAGAGGAATGATTTTCATATTTTTGAAACAATAGACCTTTGCAAGTCTACAGAATTTCCCTTTTGCAAGCAGGAGCAGAGTGTGGTGTGTAACCTGTTGAACAGCTATAGGGCCCTGTACACATCCTTGCAGCCCCAGTGTTTGCCACCTACCAGGATACATCCTACATAAACTCTGATGCAACCCTTGCAAACAGCCAAAACTATTTTCTGTAGCCTTCTGACAATGGAAGGTTTTCCTGAAGCAGAGTTTATGAAAGACCATGGACGTATTTTCTCAGGCCAGATATAGAAATACCTCCAGACTGAAAAGCAAAATGGCTCTACTTGGCAATCCTTTCAGTGACTTTGTGTCTACAGTCCCAGGAAGGATACCTTCAGCTCTGAAAGTCACACAATGCAACCACAGCAGATACTGTCAATTTGCCGCATTAGGAGTCCTTCCAAACCAAAAGTGTGTCAGCTTCTGGTACCATTCTGTCTTGCATGGATACATTCTCCAAGAGGAGAAAGCCAAGAGATTCCCACTGTCTTTCTGTCCTATACACCTTGAAAATTTGTTACGAATGAATAAAAGAAACATATGCAGGCACTGGAGCCATAGTGCCAGTAACATCCTCAGAGTATTGGACAGACCTTCTCTGTAGGCTGCTTTTGAAGCTATCAAAAATAGAGGGATTTCTTCCATACTTACAACAGAAATAAAGTCCAGAACACAAAAATACCTTATGGGTAACTCAAGCAATTGCTCCACTTCAGCACTTACTGTTCCACAGTCCTCAAGAATAGTTATTGTCTTTATTGCACCAGGTTAATTCCAATTGTACATCTTTTGTAGATCAGATTTATGCAGACACATGCTAGTGCTCTACTCACAACAGAGTGAAACAACATCCTTGGGTTTTAACATTTTGAGCTTTCAGCCTTTCTAAAGTTTGTAGTGCATGCTCAGCTGGGTTTACATGTCAATGGGATCAAGAAATGTTCATTTCTGGGTCTTTTCATTCATTTGAAACACAGACATTATTTGTAGCACAAAAGATTTTTCAGATATCATAAGGACATCAATGAACACACTTTTGCCAGCATCAGTTGAAGTCATAGACAAGTCACAGTCTCAAAGAGGGTCAGCTGGGCAGGTAAGCCGTAGCTCTCATGCCTGCTCTATTTTCTTGCAGGAGACTGTCTGTACACATTTATTCATGAGAGAGACCTATAACAGAAGAGGAAATCTATTTGGATTTTACATTTGCTTACTAACATTTTCTTAACCAAAGGCCCAATGTACTGGAAAACGCCAGAGAGAAAAACATTAAAGTAGATGTAAATAAAAAAGTTTTTCTGAAGGGATGAAAGCAAACTCAAAAGTCTACAGCAGGCTAGTACTAGGAGAGGATCCAAGACATCTAACAGCACTTAATGTCTCAGGAATAGGCATTCAGGCCGCCTTTTATCATCATAAGGACTTACTAGCACATTTGCCTTAGAGCATAAAGCTCTACTAGTAAATTCAAGCATGCTCACAATGTGCCTGTGCACTCCAGCACTGTTATCTATGCTATTAAACTGTGAGAGCATTCTCTGGCATGAATGTAGCCTGCTCCAACTAGTGCTCTCCCAAGCAACTTCTGGACCTGTTTTGGTCACCACAGTTTGCCAGGAACCACACCCGAGCAGCAGTTTGCTTACAGCCCCCTAGCACAGGCAAACCCAGTTCACTGGCATAGCTGGCTGTTCCATGCCAGCTGGCCTCGCTCAGTGGCTGGGAACATTCCCAGGCATGTTTAATACAGTGGTATAAACCCAGCCTAAGTCCTTGAACAAAATTACAAAGTCAAATCAAATCATCACTGAAAAGCTGTTATACATATGGTTTTCATAGTGCACTATTTTGCAAGAGTCTGGCATTTTCTGGGCTCGCTGAGCTAATAGTGTGCTCCACTGATAGTTTCAGAGTTAACAGTGGAGTTGCTGCAAATGAAGAACTCCAGAAAGGCTACGATGAACTGGCTCATTTAGAATGACAAAGGTGGAAGAACGTAAAAAAAGACTTCCTAAGGTCAAGCTTGGCCATGACCTAAGCTGCTATCACTGAACTTTTTCTACATGTGACAATCTCATGATAATTTTCTGCTGTACCCCAAATGCTGCCTCACAAGTTTCCATGATCTTCCCAGGGACTAAGATGAGTCTGAGCAACCCATAGCTCCCTGGATCCTCCTTCCTTTTCCTGACTGCATGCGTGATGCCTTTTCCCAGTCATTCAGAACCTACCTCTATTGCTATAACCTTACAAGCAGGATAGAAAACAACCCCGCTATGACATCGGTCAGCTCCCTCATACCCTTGGGTACATCCCATGTGGTCACATGGACATCAGTATGTCAGGCTGGCTTAGTATTCCCTACCATATCTACAGAAAGTAGTAAGATTTGCATTCCTACAGACTCTGCTAGAAGGCTCAGGAAAGCAGGAAGCATGAAATTAGATGATTTTGGTTTCTGTACCTTTTAAGTACATATCTGGTCAGTCATGCGCACTGAAATTGTAAGAGTCAACAAAGACTTTATTCTACTCTGTATGCCCAAATAGGTCAAATTCAGATTGCACTGCAATCTTAATTCATAGTCTTCTTTGTTCCCAAGGGTGAGACTTTAACGTATTTTTTTCCAACACAGGATTTAGTATGCATTTGTAATATATTGTAGAATGCACAACTGAATACAAAAAGCTTGGCAGCTACAAGCCTACTCCTTACTCTGTCTTCTTAAATTAGACTTAAGAGCAAGGCCCAAACAGATTTTTTTCCTCCTTATGCTTGTATCTATCTGTATGATGCCAGCTCTGTAGATAAACACCAATTAACTCTAATCAAAACATGCAATATTCTTTACTAAAGGAGCTTTATGAGATATGATTTGGCCTTTAAAGTAATTGATCCAGGCATTTCATAATAAGAACAGCTGAACTCAGTTTGGTTCACTATGATTGATGATAATTCTGACTGCTTCCATTAGGAGGCTTGCTGTACCATGGTCAGGAAAAAAAACACCACTACTTTCATTAGGAGAACTTCTGTACCATTTAATAAAAGACAAACTTATCAGATCTATGTGTCACAAAAGCCCCACCCCAATACTTTGCTGGGTGAAAGCAGGAGATGGTGACATCATTTACTGAGCTTTTAGGCCAAGGTAGGCACATCCCATCGCATGATTTGACCCTAAGTGAGGCACTGAGGAGAAACTACAGGATATTTTTTCTAACTAAGGTTCAAAACCTTGTGACAGAAGATACACTGTGCCCTGACCACTGCTGAATTCAGTCTTGTACAGACTGCCAATGAACTTTACTGTTTGGTCTCCATGTTTCGCAGTGACTCATGTGACACTTTTGTCAGGGGAATACCCACATACATGGAAAAACAGTCATAGGGCAAACAGGCACAGTATTAAAAAGGAAGGTCAAATTATGGTTCCATTAACCTTGAAAGCATCTTTATAAAGGAGATGAAAAACAAAACAACAAACCTAGCCTCCAGCTAAAAATAGGAGCTCTTCAGCTGAGCTCTTTTGTACTGGAGTAAATATTTATAGATTGCTCAGAGATCCTGAATAATGAGAGGTTTAATGGATACTGACAGATTCTTAACTAAAATAGTGCTAACAGGTACCACGATGAGGCATTTGTACTCTTTACTATAGGGGCCATTGAGCCGGCAGTTTGCAGTCTCTACAACCAGAAATAATTCATGTGACACAATTAATGATTCCTTGGAGGAAAGCAAATGATGGTTCCTGGAGCTTAATGGCAAAATAGGTGGGTAAATAAATAAATAAAACCTACAGCTTTCAAATTTCTGTCACATCCTTCAGGAAAATCTCAGAATAAAATGCAGAGAGAAAGATCTACTAAAGACAAAACACAAAACCAACAACAGTGGGTTTTTGCCATCCATCTGCAACTGGAAGTGATGAAGGATTTGGAGCAGAGGGACAGTGTACTCAAATTTTCAGAATTGCATGGCTTTATTTAAAGAATTTCCAGTACTCACTTCTATACTTCCCACTGGAAAATAGATGGCTTATTGTAATGTCAAAAACTGTCAAGAAATGAGTAAGAGACCTGCAAAGTTCTTCATCAAGCCTTAGGCAGGACTCTCTGGTGACAGCAGACAACCCAGAGTGTGCTTAAATAATTCAGATGCTAAATCCCATGGAGAAAGGATGGGTTCTATTTACTACTCATAGCCTTAATAAACAATCTCCTCTCCACTCCTTACAATCCCATCCTGATGCATTTTTAGGGCACAGGATTTTACAGGAGCCAGCAGGGTAGTTCAGATCTCAGCATCAATTCAAGGGACTGAGATATCTGGCTCTAAAGCTTGAATTTGGCTAACTGTAAAGAAGGAGAGAGCAACAGGGACCAGATCCAAAACTAAACCTGGACATCTCTGGACTTAGTATGCCCACAGTTTGCATCTGGAGCATCTATTCACCTCCACAGCAGGATCGGAGAAGTACTAACAGTTACAAACATGCAAGATCCCGTTATTAATCCCTATGACTTTTATTCATTTCAGAGCAACTTTGTTTATGACTCAATCACCAAGATAATTCTGGAAGCTTTTATCCTGGAGATCCCAAAACATTCTTTTCTTCTTATGAAAACTTCAGTATTTCTTTGAGGTGTGGTATATAACTTGGATATGAATTTTGGCTGAGGGCTAAGGCTAACTACGAAGAGTGAGAATGACATTTTGCAAGAGATAAACTTCCTTAATTTTCCTCAGCAATTACTGTGAATACCTTAGGCACCTTATTTTGAAACAACATAATCTCAAATACATGTCAGAAGACTAAAATACACATTGAGAAGTACTGATCCTTACAATACTGGATTTAGAAAAGTTCAGTGCAAGAAACTGGCTTTAAACCAGTAAATAAACAATGCCTCTTATTTTGCTTCAGATAGCTGGAGGAGGTGGCCAAATCATAGTTCAAAACCAGAAAAGATCAAGTCCAGCTTTTCTTATTTTGGAATAAAATAAACATAGTTTCATCTTCTTAAATGAACACTTTATAATAATGATTGCTTAAAGAATTTGTTACCTTTAAACACAATACCTCTTTGACTTCGCACAGCATTACAGTTTCTCTGAGTGCCGTCATAGTAGCAGTACGTGCCAACTACTGTCCTTTTCCTCATAAATGGCTGTCTTCCAACAACATTGGCTATATATAACTACTTGAGTGTTTGAGGAATTTGGGGAATGAAAAGTCTCCAGCGGATTAATTTGCACAGGTCTGTAGCAGAAGCTTGAGACCTATCTCCGCACCCCCTAATTAATGGTAATTCGGAAATACCTATTTTGTTAGCCTCTGTATAGTACCTTACATCTACAATCCACCCAGACTGTGGCTCCTGGATGTCTCTTACTGGCAGTGCTCATGTGAACCTCCACCAGCTCCCATCCCCTTCATTGCTATTCACTTTCACTAGTCCACCATCCCCTAAGTAGTGCTAGGACACTTAATGGTTAGAAATTTGCATTTGAACAAACCTCAGGTGGTATCATGTTGCTCTTGGGGAACATTTATTTGGGATGTGGCTATATAATACAGCTATAAACATCACAAGGTGAATTGATGAGGGAATTGATCCAGGTTTTAAATCAGGATATTTTTAATGCAAGTAAGTTCCCTGATCTGATTTATCATTATGATTAATGAAGAATGAAATAAAACTGAGAAGATTGGTGGTGCTGAAGGTGGCACTAGCACCCACAGTATCCATAGTTGTCTTTTATGTCTTTAGCTCTCCTTCTATGCTCACAAGCCTCTGCCAAGCTGCTTTATTCCAAAATCAACAGCTTTCTCTCACCCGCTGATGGAGCACATTGACGTTTGTGCAGGCCATGAATTACATCTAAGAGCAGCTTTCCAAGCAAAAACCAGGAAGAGCATTCAAGGAGTTCATTCTTTGTCAGCGATACTGGGTTCAGATGAAAACATGATGATCCAGAGGAGGGCTCTGTCTCCTCCTGTGCTCAGCATGTGCTAGGTGGAAACTATCCCTCTGGCCAGAGGTGGCCAGGAACTGGATAAAGTTGGCGGGAAGGACTCCAAAGCATATCACAGGATCCAGCACATCAGCTCAGTTCAAGTGGAGAATTCACGCTGCACAAGCTCAGACTGCACATACAGGGAATAGAGAGAAGAAAACTCCATCGTTTAGGCACTCTCAGTCACACTCTGAAGGTCCCACTGGCTGACAGGATGCCTGCGATTTTATTTTAGGCTCTCAAGCTAGATGAAAATAAACCCAGACTATGTGAACTCTCTCTGTGCGTCTCTGTATTTATCATGTCTTTTTTCACTTTGAGGGATAAAGGAAATGAACAGGGGCTCTAATATTGCAGACTGCTCAAATCCCAGCAGCTCTATGACAGATGCGTGTTTGCAAAAGCCATCAAACAGCAGTATATAACAAATTGCTCTGCAGAAGAAAATCTTCAGTTAGCAGTTGAAAATGAGATTTTTTTTTTTTATTTTTTTTTATTTTTTACCATTCTCTTATTACAATTTCTCATAACATCACTGGACATCTGAAATTTTATCTGGACACCCTTGCATATACAAGAACGATTTCCACCTTCTTTATTTTAACTCTGTACTTTGTGGTATACAGAGTTCATCTGGACACCAGTGTGAATTTTGTGCCTCACACCTCTCTGTTAAGACTGCAGACATAGCAGATGTATCAGCAGGTGTTAAGTTTCAGACCATCCAGGAGAATGTTACAGTTCTGAAATTCTTCTTCCTTTTTTTCTCAGTCATATTTGTCATTCATTGAGTGAAGATACATATCTCTGGTCTTGGTTCACTGTAATACACTTCATTTTCTTCAAAGATGCAATAGGAAAATCACCTGCTTAAACAGCTGGGCAAAGCCAACAGCTTCAGCAATTATCATTACCAGGTGCAAGGTCAGAGGCTTTTACCTATGGGACAGTAGGTACGGCATCCCCACTGGAGCTTTATAAACCATGCTAAAATCTTTTTTCATTGTTCCACCTTAACATCATTAAGCATAAGTGGCATAATACAATGAAGCTAGCATATGATTAAGAGGTTCCATGTAACAAGCTTCCATAGATTTTGGGCAGGTTTAATACCTAAATGCATTACAAAGTTCTTATGCATTTACGTATTTGAGCAGCAGCCCATAGTGAGGATTTTGCTGGCTGTTACTCACACCCTCAGAAAGGGGTGTATGCCAAGTTGGACAGAACATATAAAGGATGCATAGGAAAAAGTTACAAGGTCTTAAAATGTTACTGGTCATTTGCTTCTGTTTTTCAGTATATAACTAAATATACTCATCTTCTTAGTACAGTCTTAGTAATGAATCACCCAGACTGTTCTAGTTTTGATTTATATTGTTCCCCTGAATCTCCACTGCATTATACTTGCGTGCACACATGCACACACACTCTGCTACAAAATTTTCTGCTGTGATCCACCCAGCTAAAGAGCGTTACAACCACTACTGTCACCAGCAGAGAAGGGAAGGAAGTACAGTATATTTTTTAAAAATGATGCTAAGCAAGCTAATAATTAGAATTTGCTTTGGTCAGCTTCATTCCAGAACACTTTACTGAAGGCACATTAGAAGTCTGTCCTTTCTAAAAGATTTTCCCGTTAGGCTCATATTCATGCAGAAGGCAGATGTGCATTTGTGGTTTGCAGCCTTTCAATAAATAAATTGCCCACAACTAAAATTTAACAACTTGGAGAAAGCAACAGATGAACCCAGCTTCTAAAGAAGCAAAACAAATTTTCCTGCTACAAGGACGTAACACACAAACCTACTTGAACAGAACATCTGTTGTCTATAATCTGATAGTAGTCTATGTTTTCAAAGGCACAAAGAGATCCTAAAACATGGGCAGATGATCCCCATCCTGCGCTACATTCTCCCCTTAGATGGAAGAATAAAACCTCATGCCTACCAGAGCGTCTTCTCACTGTCAGCACACATTTGAACAGCCTAAGACTTTATGGCTTGTTTTATGGAGTATCAACCTTGTATCAGTCAACCTGAGCCTTTGTCCTTGTGAAATCATGCCAAAAAACTGCTCAGGCAAGGGACAGATGTCTTTTGTTCCAGAACAGATGTGGCCTTGCTTTGTGTCCTTTCTGTCATGGCCTCCTGGCTAGGGCTGCAGTAGCACCCTGTCCCCTAAATTGCTGTTTCTGACATCTGCCATCCAGCACAGGGGACATCCCTGCCTTGGATGCAGAGCAGCTGCGTGAGCTGTAAGGGCACTGCTGCTGCACAACTGCCAGGATCTGCTTGCTGCTGCCATGGCGGTACATCTGTGCAACGGGGAATATGTGTGTGTGTGCTTGCCTCCCTGTCTGAGCTTCATGACTGCAGGAAGTGACATGTCTGTGACTGAAAGCAGTGACACCAGTGCTGAAGATGTGAAGTAGCAGGATGTGGGGAAGCACTGGAGTTGCTATGGCTGACTCAGCAAGCATCAGCTACTCCCCTGCCTGTTTGTCTTACAGCAGCCTGTGCAGCAAGCTTCTCATCACATCACACCTGCTGGGCAAATTAAAAAAGTGCATTAGAACCATCTCAGCTCTCCCAAAGTAGAATAAAATATCTGAATTTGCATCCCTAGGCTGGCTATTTCTGCTCTGATTTTTGCAAGCAGAACATCACATTTCATCCTTCATGAGACGCCTGTGACATTTCTAAAGAACTCATCGATGGGGGCAAAGATAAAGACATTTAATTCTGTTTCCCCATACAGTTCTGCACCTTTACCATTGTTCAGAAAGAAACTGTCCACAGCTCTCAAAAAATCCCTATCCAACAGCAAATACGGAATCACTATGGCTGTGTCTAACCTGACCTTAAGCATACTGCAGGATGCTGAATTACCCAAATATTCCATCTTTGTAGATTGTCTCCCTACCCTTTCATTTGTGCCAGCAGTAAGCAGTGCAGCAACTGGAAAATAAGCCACTTCAAGGAGCTTGAAATTACTTTTTTTTTTTTTTTTTTGCTAAATTAATTTTTAACCAGATCGATTCCTTGAACCACTCCACTGCCTGATAACAGGCAGTTTATAACCTGGGGAGGAAGCAAGCATGGAGTGACAGTGAGATGGATTTGGAGTAGCTTCAGACATGGTGAAACTTCATCCTCCCTCAAGAAAAGTGGCCTCAGCCAAGGTATACCTCATGCAATGACCTGGAAGGTTTGAAAAAAGATGTGGTGAGTGGTAACAGCAAAGCTTGAGGTAGGAAAAAAGGGTGCATGAAATAAGGTGACTGACCCATTGGTGGAGCATGTAATGCCTCTCTTTTTCATATGCACCATTATTTGCTTGCCTCATGGCTAAGAAGCAAGCTATCTAATTTCTCACCACTGCCTGGTGTGGCAAGGACTTGCTGCATGCACCTTCTGGACAGTGAAGCTGTGAAGCTCATATCTATGAAGCTCAAACAGAAACATCTGAAGACACTCAGAGAAAGTAAACTCCTGTGAAACCTGGGACAGCTACACGTGCTCATGGAACTGGGGTGGAAGAGGGTGAGAGGGTGGAAGGAAATTACCACTATTTTCATAGAGAAAGTATCCTACTATATTTTCACTGCAGAAATACCTCTGCAGTTACGAACTGCAGAATGATTTAAAACTGTAGAGAAAAAAAAATCAAAGAGACGTCCCCTGATGTCTCATATGGTAGTCATGGATTTTGATGTTTGGTATCACATCTTTAATTTGTAGGGAAGTTTTCTGTAAGCTGTGATATGTAAGGGCAAGTGAAGACAATGTTCTCTGGCTCCCAGGGCATCTGAAATAGCTTTTGTCTTGGAAAAAAGCATCAGTAGGTTGAAGTGCACAGGCTTCCTCAAAGACTTCACTTTATAGGGCAAACTCACCTGAAATGGTGATATGAGGAGCTTCAAAAATACAACCCCGCCATTTTCTGTAATAATTTTTCTCATTGAATTCAGAAGTAGTTCCAACCCTAGCACAGTCATTGTACAAAACTGCTTCTTTCTTCCAGCAGTTGAAGAGGAACATGTCACATCATCAGCCTGGATATCAGGGCCAGCAGATGAATGTAAATGGTTAGCCTGCAGTGAAACACTAAGCATCTGTCTTCCTCAGGCATTGACACAGGCTTCATGTCCCTCAGGACTAGCTATCTCACAAAGATTACCTTTAATATACAACTTCTTTCAAGCAGACTAATCTCTCCCATTGTATAGACTGCACAATACAGCCTTCAAACAGGAAGTGCAAATGAGGACATTTGTATGTTCTCTCCTTATCCCTCCCACATGAACAGCAAAGAAACCACCAGGGATTAGAGACTTAGATCTTGGATTTCATTTATACACTGCAATAAAACTGCAATTCTAATTGTAACAATATGACAGGAGAAGGATTCCTTGGGTATATTCGTAGAATCCGCAGGCATTTCCTCAGATATATTCTTTGAAATGCAGGGCAAAGAGCTTCCCCCTGAAACAAAGGGTTTTCTATCTTTTCTATATGACCTGTTGCAGAGGCCTTTCCTCGGCTTGCCACTTGGACCTTGTTTTCAGACACGACCTCTCTCTTTGAGAAACCCTCAGGAAGCCTTTAGTGCTGCTGGTGCTGACCCTGTGGGAAAACCTGTCAGTGCCAAGGAAGAGCAGGCAATGTTTACAATGTGCAACAATTAAGTGGCTTTCAGCCAACAAGAAATGAGGTCCAAGGGCCATGTATGGCCCTGTTCTGCTGCCTATTCTGAATGAACGCTAAAGATTCCCAAAAAATGGGTGTTCCTATAGACTTGTGCTGCAGGTTCCTTGTTGGTGTTTCAAGGATTTTATTTTAAATGTTTTGGGTTTTTTTTCTGGCCACAGTTTCCATCTGTATTTCCTGGAGCTGGTGGATGGGCAACTAACTAGAGTTTGTGGAAATCAGCAGGTTTTTGTTTGCAATCATTCATGCAAATCTTTTTCTGCCTTCAGTCTGAGCTGATTTGCGAAGACAAACAACTAAAATAAACATAGCTATAACGGTGCCTAGTTAAGAGTCAACTGAATATTCAGCTCTGGAAGTACTGCATGATTTTTAGGTAAAAGCTTGAATCAGCCCAAATTTACTTCATGTTTGAAAGAGATCCATTGCCAGATGGGCCTGCCTTGGAGCCAGGGGCTGACAGAGTTAAGACTGTGCTCACACTTCTTTCCCAGGAGCAGCAGCAGCAATTTCAGTGGAAATACTCACAGAGTAAAAGCTGAAGCCTGAGCAGCAGCTTCACAATTTAGTTTTTTGGGTTAACTGCATTTCCTTGGCTTCCGCACTGACTGGTTGGGAGAAAACACCCTTCAAATAGTTTCTGGCTTATTCCCCTTATTTCCCTGCTCTTCACTCCATGTTGTTTGCCTTCAGTTCTGCCAACATTGCTCTTTGCATGTCCAAACCATAAAACCAGTAAGAGGAAGAGTCCAGCTTAAAGAAAAATAGCATGGAAATTTAGGGGAGAGGAGAGAAACAAGGAGTGATAACCCACATTGGTTCTCCAAGCCCATTTAGGGTGAGATCCTATCAGCCACTGGGTTAGCCCAGCCAAGGAGGGCCACTGGAAAAGAGGGGAGGTGAGGGGAGGTAAGGGCAGGCAGAGAAGTTGCAAGTCTTGCTGCCAAGCACAACGACCTTTGAAACCCTGACCAGACCCAAAAGGGACAAGAGCTCCATAAATCAACACTTCTGCTGCAGCAGCACCCACCTGACCATGCCAAACCACATGGCCACTTCAGAAGCCGATTTAAATCTTTCTTAGCCTTCAAAAGAAGATTAAAAATCTGTAGCTTTGTGGTAGAAAAGAACAGAGGCTATGTTTCACTGCTTTCTGCCTGTTATGATTAGATACTAATCTAAAGTTCTCTGAATTCATTTGAGATTGTTACTGAGTGTGCTGTTTTGGATCAAGACTTCAAATCAAATATTTTGAAGACTTTATCAATTCTTCCACTGGCTACAAAGCTAAGAAGGAGGCCTGGGAAAAGAGTACAAAAAAGAAGAAAGAAATACAGAGCTAGAACAGCTGAAAAACATTGAAACAGAATGTTACTGTGAGATGCAGTTTATAACAATTAGTTTATTAACATGCTAGGCAAAGGATTTTTTCCCACTTTGAATCAGTGGATGCACAGATGGGGTCTATACTAGAGCTGGCATGTGTCTAGATTTTTTTTTTTTAAGGTTGCATAATTTTACAACCACTACAACATTCACTTGTGTTGATATAATGGTGAGAGTATTCAAACTTCTGAGAATTAACGTTGTTAAACTGCCTTCCTACCCAACAGGTGACATTGAAATCGCAATAGTCCTTGTCTGGAGCAGCAGTAGTGGCTACAGCCAGATTGCGCAGATCCACAAACTGCTTCTAAGTAGCAGCAATAATAGTAGTAGCAATATGATCAGAAGTAATTTAAGAAATGTAATTTTCCCCATGTTTTCAACCAGAGGCACAGTGACAGCTACAGGATCAAACAATAAATATTTTGACCTTTTCTGACTCCTGTTCCCATGCTTTTGCCATATACGATAAGGTTTTCATGTGAAAGAGAGCATCAGCATACACTATCCATTTAGGTTACATTGACTAACCATGTCCAAGAGCATTTCAGGCGCTCCAACCTGCTCCTCTCCACCAGTTAACTAACTACTAGAATGTTCTTTCTGTCACAAACTTGCCACTTCAAGCTACAATCTCTTCAAACCATCACCAGTTAGAATGGTCTGTAGACCTTCTCCAAGAGGTGGTTCAACTGAAACAAGCCTATTCTGAAAGTGACGATAGCCCCCGTTGCCCAGAGGTGGGCTGTCCCACACAGGTGGCCAACTGCTTGGGTAGTTTGTGTTAGAGCTAAGGAGGTCACCTCACAAGCGTGCCTTCTGATTGCCAGTTTATGGGTTTATTAAATGGCTGGTTTTTCTAAGGCAAGTTTGAGAAGGGATCACTACCCCTTCTTTATTCACCTGCATTAGTGAGAAGTGAAGAAAATAAATTGAACTGCACCATCAGTAATAAAAAGCCTCAGAAAAAGAAACATTAAGTCAAAAAATGTGAATTCTGCTTCTATCCAAGGACTGTGAAGGGAGTACATTTTGTTCTGGCATTTCCACAAAGAAGCAATTAACTCTTGGAGATCAGCAAATAAATATGAGTCCAGTTTTAAAATTTGGATGTGATTGAAAAGATCAGCACAAGAGAAACTCACACAAACACTTTCAAAATTCCTCTAGTGCTATCAGTTCAGTCAAGCGCCACCAGTGTCACCTGAGGTGCAAGGGGTCTCCTAAGCACCTCTGCACCTTTGAAATATTTACTTGAAAGTTCAGCCACAGCAGGAAAAGCCTAACCTTAGGCTATGTACCTATCAGAAAGCCATACATAAAACATTACACTAAAAGAAGCTATTCCAGCATTTAGTCACTCCTAAGACTGGTCCAAACTATTCTGCAAAAATACTGAAGGATGTGTCCTGATCCCAGGGTTACAACTCAGTTGTGATACGTGCCACTCCAGTCATATATGTCAGTGTTCCAAAAGAAAGGCCCCTATAATCCTAATCCAATCAAACCACAAGATCAGCACCTAAGCAAGAAACCACAGAGTTTTATTAGTCTTCATTACTGCACAAGTCTTAAAATCTCTGACATGTAATATGACATCTAAAAGACTCTTGATACCTGCTTTTAAAAGTATAGCTATCCTAGACAAAGAAGTAGCAGAGTAAAAATGTAGTGGTAATTCAAGTAACCATAATCCAACTAACAAGTAATCAGGAGCCTCTCTGAAGAGCTTCCTATTTTGGATGGGAATGCTAATCCCTTTTATTTATTTGATTTCATCAGCAACATCAGTGAATCAGCAGTCTAAGATCTAAGGCCAGCACAGGCAGCCACTGCATGGCACCACACGAACATGAACCTTACTGTTCCACATTCAGTTGCAAATTCTGAGGCATCAGGTGAACCAAACCCACCACCATCAAACCCCAAAACTACAGAATACAAGCTCTGAAGCAGCCAGCATGGAGAAAGCAATGCTGTGCCAGCAAAGCCATAGACATTTTTCCAGTAGGCTTGTCATTCGGATTTCTGCCTCCTCAACTGGTGGTTGCTGAATTCCCATCTAACAAAAGCTTTTTGGAGGAAAATCCCTGATAGATAGTCTACTTTCCATTTTTTTCTTCATTTCTTTAGCTCTGTGGAAGGCCCACCCACAGTTTTGGCTCCCTATTGCAGCTCTCTATTTTGTTTAAGCTCTTTTCTTGCTCAGTTATTTGCAACTTCCAATTAAAGCAAAATGTCTGCAGGGTTCTTATTAATTAAAGAAAAAAAAAAGAAAAGAAAGAATAATCTGCATCTCAGGGCTGAAAGCAAACTTGGAAAGCTACAAATACTTCAAAATACATCCTATCTTTTTTTGTTTGGTTGGCTTTTTTGCTCTCTGTTCTGACGGCCTCTGAAATCATTACCTACGATGGATAAACCAAAGAAATATACCATCACCTTTAGCAGCAATTCTCAGTTTGAGACTTGTGAGCTACCATGTATCCATGATGCTTTTCTTCAAGAGATACCAGAGTGGTCATCAGAAGGAAAGGGTTGCAGACATGCTGAAGTAGTTACAGCATAAACCACAAGAGCTGTATGATGACTTTTTTGGCATTATAAAATGCTGATGTATAGGGTGGGAGTTTTCACCTGAGTAACAAGGCTCTGTGATAACTCATGAAAGCACCTTCATAGTTCCATGAAAGGATATAACCAGAAATAACACTTGAATTCTAGGCTACCTTCTTCAGGTTCTGCTTGAAAATTAGACTGTGTAAGTCTTTCACTGTTTTTTATAATACATGTTCCCTGCCCTCAGTCCCCCTCTCTGTTAGTGGTACATGCATTAATTGATGTCTTATTATAATACTGTTACCTCAAATCTTCTTACAGTACAGTTGACTTTTAGCACTGTAAGATAGTGTCTCCATAGCACTGTCATTATATTTCACTTAATGCATTTATAAAATAGCACAGACATCTGTTAAATATTATTATTAGTGAAGTAATAAATCCCCTGTAGTGCAAGCAATATTTTTTTCATATACAGCATATTTATCTTTTGACACATTATTATATTGACTCATGAAAAATAGAAGCAATGCCCTCTTTACTTATCTAGTCTAACTTGAAGGGTGCTTTAGCCAGTTCATTCCAGGAAGAAAGGATGCTGAATATTTGATGTATGTGATTAGTGAAGTCTGCAGTGACCTCTTCTAGTATTCTGTATTGTTAACAATCATTGAACCTTACAGAGGAAGAGGAACAGGGGCTTTAAGAGTTGTCATGCATTTCAGGTAGTTTCACAAAGCCATTAATTTTCTTGAAGGAAACAGATAACTTAAACTGTTAAGGAACTTTAACCAAAACATAGGCAAAAGTCACCATCCAAAACAAAAGGTCATGAGAAACTGCTCAGGGGGATGAATTCTGTGCCTAAGTAGGATTCCCTGGATAATATTTTATGTTCGTTAGAAAGAGATAACATGAACACCCTCTGATTCACCTCTCATTTACAGTGTTAAAATTTCAAAATACTACAATAACCTTGATTTTTCAAGATAGCTCGGTCCCTCAGCAAATCCGCTGGCTGATAAAACAATGTAGAAATGGACCCAAACCACAAGAGCTCTAGAGACATCACTTCCACAATGGCTGAGATGCAGGCTCTTTCCATGTGGACCCTAAGAGAGTCAGATTGGACAGTGCATGTAAATGGGATTTGGGCTTGGGCTTTTCTCCAGTCCAAAAGGGTCAGGCAAAAAAGTATCAATGCTCACACAAACACAAGTGAAGAAGCTGGGATCGTTATTCAGTATTAACTAAAGCACCAGAGTTACCCTCTCCCCTGTCCTAAAGATGCCCTGTTCAGCTGGTGCTCACTGCCTTTTCCCAGCACTCCACAGTTCATGGTCTCTCTAGCTAGCACATCCCAGCCCAGCTGTTGCTGTGGCAAATTGTGAAATTCACCCTCACAGAACAACCTTTGGGATGCTACTGCACCCAGCACTTGCTTCTACTGTAATTTTGCCGGCTCAAGAGAGTTTTGCTGTGAAGCACAGTGAGGGAGGCAGCAGAGTGCAGAAGATAAAATTCCAGCTGTGATTGTGTTTCCCTTCCCTCCCTTCCTGCCCCACAATAGCTTCACTGTCAGAAACAATAACAAACAGTGGGACTGCCATCGTGCTCATCCCCAAGTGAAATTCCTGCCAATTTCAAGCCCTCATTTTAGAGCTTGCTTTCTTAGGTGCATTTAACAAGGTCCAAGCCCCTCTGCCTGTCTAAAAAAGCAGTATCAATTATTAATATATGACAATACATAATTAATAGCAATACTCAGAAGCAGTTCTGCCTTGCACTGCTCTGGCTACTAGCTAATCAAGCTTTACATTGCTAGAAGATTAATTTTAACATTATCCTATCATTTAAAGGATATTTCATCATGTATCTTTAGGGTAACCAAAAGGCAACAACTCCTCACTACAATACATAAATACACTTAGTAGCCAATGACAAAATATTGTATGAATCATACAACACGGTCAGAGACAGACGTTCTCAGAGCTATAAATGGTCCAACTGAGGGCTGAGTAATGCTAATGAGACAGAAGTACACACACACAAACTGCTGTTTGCCTGTGGGTCGAGAACATCTGTCCACCCGTTATCCCTTTCCCTTCAAAGCACTTTCCAAAGGCATGCCATGGCTGTTAGTAGCACCATCCCCATTCTGCAGATCAAGATGAGGCACAGACAGGTCGAGCAGCTGGCCAGCAGCTCACTGGCAGAGCAAAGAACAGCAGCCACAACATCAAGCTCTGTGGCCATGTCCTATAGTGTCAGTCACATGCAAAAAAGCACCTCACTAACATAAAGGGAATGTTTCCTTGGTAGAGCTTCCTACTCAAACACAGACGGAAGAGACCATCCTGTCTGCTCAGGTCCCTTATCAAGCACTGTGCTCATTTCAGAAGAATTTACTAAAAGGATTTGTAATTCATTATCAGCCTTTGTGGCTTTCAGCATTAACTACTACAGTTCTTAAAACCACAGAATAAATTGAATGCAGATGAGCAAGACTGGAGCCACAGATAATGAAAGAGCCCAGCATCAGAAAAAAAGTAAAAATTAAATAGAAAAGTGCCATTCAAGGACACCCAAATCATACCAGCATCCACTAAAAAATGACAGCAGTGGCTGTCTTTTGGGGTAGGAACCATGCTAGGAGTGACATTTCACAAGGAAGGTTTATTTATGAATTTGATTTTGCTTGGAGACTTCTAGGGTGGGGAAACCTGGGGTGCAGGGCAGAACATCCTATAATTTTCTGGAAGAAAGTCCCTCTTAAAAAGTTGTACAAAACAGGCACATTATCACTACCATTTGCTTAATATACCTATTCCCCACTACTTAAGAGTAAGTAAGTGTCTGTCTCTACACTTGGCGGAAAGAAATAGCAAAAGCAGAACAGAAACAGTGGTGAGGACACTACATTGCAGTAGTGATCAGCGAACAGCAGTGATCCAGGCCTGGCTGATAGGTTTGCATAGGTTTTAATCCTCTTTTGTCCATCTTCTCCTCACCCAGGCTAGAACAGGGAACTATTTTGGCAGCACTGTTATATATGGCCTGTCTGAATTCTTCCCCTTTTGTTCACTACTAGATTTTTCTTGGAAAGGTTTTTAGAGAATCATAGAATATTCATCTGAGGCTTTCTATAGAGCATGTTGCAGCCAAATTCTAACTCCTGCATAGCAATAGATGTACAACAACTTGTTTTGAAGTCAACTCTTGAATTTTTCAAAGCAGAAAAGCATTTCCCTCTCCTGCTGGGAGCAAAGCTACATACTGCTGATCACAGTGACTTCTCACAGTGATCACTTCCAGAGGCAATAAAATAAACTGCATTTCAGCATTTGCTGACCATAAGGCTTCAACAGTTTCAGCTATAAGCAAGCAACGTATTTTCTTTTCTGTCATAAATGTGTGAATTTAAGTTGCAAACTGTAAATAAACATTTATATATCTTTTCCTGTTATGCTTCTCAAATGCTTTGAGCATGAGACTTACTTCTGTACTTCTATAGCTGATTCAAATGGCTTTAAAGTCTCAACACACTTGTCACCTTTGAAGCCTCATTAACCATCCAGGCTCTTCCCACATGTCAAGCACAGATCTGAATCCTGAGACAGACGCTATGAATTTTTGGAGATCCATTTCCACTACAGTCAGACATGGCAAAACCCATTCTGTACTAGACATGATTTTATGAAGCCTCCTTCACTTCAGCCTGAGCAGCCCACAATAGCTGTGACAGCTAAATAGTGCTGGTTTTTAAATTTCTGCACTGAAAAACTTTTACAAAACTCTGGCCTCCTTTCCATCTCTCATTCTTCTCCTTGGAATAAATTGGTTAGCTCATGTCTGCCTTCTGATGTGCTGTATTAAAAGGAAGGAATACTAGTACAGATCTCCTTTTCACACTAGGCAAAAGCAAATCAGTACTTATGTCGGATTTTTCTTGGAGTTTATCTGATAAAACATGCATATTATTTTGCATATACACAATGGCAGTCCCAGACTTCTACTACTAATGACAGTGATCTGACCTATGATCTTTCGCCCGGCTATCACTGAACTCATGCAATCTAATCACTGCCCTCTCTTTCCCATAATAGACACAACTAACATAGCTGCGCTCATTCTAGCTACACCTTGTAAACCCAGGCTCTACATCTGGCAGGAGCTTGTTCTCAGCAATGGCATGAGGCTACAATGCAAGAGATGCTTTGGGAGTTTCAGCTGTACTACCCGAGCCCTGGAAAATATCTGTGGTTACAGTGGGTGGAATGTCACAGTCTCTCCCTTTGCCACATTGTAAAGCCATCGTCTACTCTGAAACGTACAGTACTTGCAAACTACTTTTGCCAGAGGTTAAATACTTTTTATTCACAACACCACAAAGACTTCTCTGTGCAACAGTGCCAGAAATGTCTAGGAATTCTGCTTGGCTTCATTTATATCTCTCTGGATGTTGTGCGTATTATATTTTTATGCGTTAAAAGATTTCTCCAGAATTTATCATTGGCCGTTATGGTTTCCAGGAGAATCACTGGCTCAGCTTTAAGAGTGAATAGCTTCATCTTTAGTTTAGCACTTCGGTCGGGCTAGGATCAAGCCCAGACACTCTCGCAATTTTTCTTTTAGTGGATCATCTACACTTAGTCTTTGCTTCTGACAAACAGGATTAAGAAAACCCTATTTTTGTTTGAGGTTCCACACCCATACATAAACACTACAATTTACTACATAATGGCAGCTCTTTCAAGGCATAAGTGTAAGAAGCAATAATAATCATGCCTTTTTTGAGAAGTTCTTGTTTCTGGAGATAAAAAACCACACAGCTGAAGTAGGGTGTGCATGACCTTCACATGCCTGATCACCAAAAAAACTGAAATTCCCGCTGCAGAACAGGAGCATCAGCAGTCCCTTCTCATCTGGAAAACTGAATGAGATTACATAGAACAGCAATAGCTTCTCACTTGATCCCTCCTGCAAATCTGAAAATGAGGTTTGCCAAATTGCCTTTGAGATTTCAGAGGGCAAATGCACCCACTGAGTTGCAGGAGTTACAGCAAGGTTCAGTCTGGTTTCAGTACACTGAATGGCTTTTGAGTACTACTGAGGTTACAATGTGTGCGGAGGTAACGAGATGAAATCACAGATTAGGGAAGGCTTCATTTGCTAAGATATTTTAACAACAATAGAATATTCCTAAGAGCCTAGTACATTTTAATAGTTTAGCTGATAGAAAAAACCCAGCAACACAAAGGCAACAAAAAACCCCAAATTATTTTCCATGGAGATTTTAAACAAGGTGAGGAAGAGGTTTTTGAAGCAAAATGGTTTGATTTTAATTTAATGAACAAAAAGATTTTCTGCTGTGAAGCCTTCTGAATGAAGCATTTTCATTCTTAGTGAAAAATGAAAATTCCAACTGAGAGAAGGGAGGGAAGAAAGGTTTTGAACAACTGCTGCAAATATGCTGGGGAAGCTTTGCCCTCTGGTACAGCCATGATAGCTACAAGACAACATACATTGGATGTTTAGACAAGCATACATTTAAATTTCCCTGTTCTTACTTCCGTTACAGCTAAGCTTACAGAAACAACAGGATGAGGGAAGGAAAGGCTTCTGCAAAGCGTGTGCAAAGCACGTCTGTGCCCCTTGCAGGCTGGCTTAGCCTGCATCTCTTCCCGAAACCAACTGTAGCGTCTCCAGAAAGGTTCTCAGGCATAGCACTGTGGTGTTTTTTCCTCTATGCCGAAGTAATGACAGTTTGTATACATCATGTTTTCTCTATTTCCCCACTGCTCCTGCAAAGAGCTGCACACAGAACCTGTTTATCCAAGCACTGAGTTGGAAGGGTGAACACTGACCTAAAGAAAAGGGGGCAGGGAAAAGGACAATAATTTGTTTGCTTGAAAGGTTGGGTGAACTCTGAAATACAGAAAGTACTGATTATAATGATTTCTTTAGTATGTGAGGTTTTAACCTAAGAAACTTTAAATAAATTAAGAGCTTTATACAGGGACAATAAGCCTCTGAATAATATTCCAGCAAGGAATACTCCAGTGAGCCATACAGAAATGAGCATAATAAGAGTTAAATTGCTCCTGCTCCAACAGCAGATTTTTCTCAAAATAAATGCAACGAAAGCACTGTCCCCTGAGTATCATTTGGTACTCTGGAGCCAAAATCCTCTCTTATTTACACATAAATCTAGGGGCCTTATTCATAGGGTACCAGTTGCCTTGATTCATTTCCCAAGGCATGTTCTCTCCATCACCCCAGGTACTACCCAACATCTGCAGTCAGGCTGTGGCTCTCGATGGATATATTCCAGAGATATCAGGATAACCACGTTCAGAGCTTAATTCTCATACTTATGGCTAATGAAAGCCCGATGTTGCAGAGGTTTATGTACCAGCAGAGGCCAGCAATATCTGAACAGAGATAGCTTAAATTACCATATACAAGAGCGTTCAGACTCCTTTTACAGCAATAAGGAAAAAAAAAGCCATTTGAATCTGACTTGGGAAAGGCAAGGTTATTACTCATACCCCAAGGCGATATGGTGTGTGTGTGATGAACTGAAAATGCTATTAGAGAAGAACAGATTCCTGTTATGATAGGCCAAGTAAGCGCTGGTTTCACTGGTACACTATTAATTACACATTCACTCTTTCATATAATGAAAAAAACGTCTTACATAGTGTCTACAAAAGGGACTTGCACATTTGCATATAATGAAACCAGCAATGACAAATGTCAGCAGTACCACGCACTGATGCCATGAATAATTCATAACAGAATTGTACAGCTAAAAGCAGAGAAATAATCAAAACCATTGATCTTCCCCTCCACGTACTCCTGTCTCGCTCTACAGGCACATAAAGTTTAATTTTCTTAGCACTTCAAACCCAAATGGTTTCAAGGATTCTGTTTCAGACAGAAGAAACTGGTGAATTGTCATAGCACCTTTCACTTTTAGAGCATCAGTTCAGGTCTGGTAGTCAAGCATTAGGTGTCAGCTTTGGTATTTGCCTGCGGTGCTACCTGGGACTTCATTTGGCCATCCCCAGAAGAGGCTAGGATTCACCTGGTCACTTCCTTCCAGGAGCAGTGTCTTCATAAAAATGGTGGAGGTAATAGAAGGAAATGTGGAGAGTCACCACTCCCTGATGTATCTGCTTTGGTTTCTAAGATTTTTTTCTATGTCAGCTGGAAGCCTCCTGAAAGGCTGCTTTAGAGCAATAACTGAGGGTGGATAAGCAACCACTGTGTTCTGCTTGTATTCAACCATGCTATATCCTCTAACAATACCAGCTCGCTTACTGAGCTGTGCTTTCTGACAGCCTGTCTGGGCAGATGGTACCTAAAAACTGCCAGATCAGAAGTTAATGTTTCCCCACTGGCTACAGGAAGCAGTGCAATTGCCAGAGATGAGGGTTTGCTTTGATAATCATTTGATTAAATAAGCAGATGCCCACTGACTTCCAAAGGCATCAGCACATGCTCCTACGGAGGAGTCAGCATAACCAGCACCCCCAGGGGAAAAATAAAAGCACCCACTTCCCCAGGGGGATACTGAGGAAAGCTAGGGGACAGTGGCAATGATGGTCTGCAAGGATGTCCAGGAAGAGACTTTAGGTCAATCAGTTCAGTAAAATGCTCTCCTCCGTCATGACTAATATTTAAAATGGAATTTGAATAAAATCTGAATGAGGCAGCACTAATTCTCCACTGATAACACCTCACACAATCACAGAAACAAGGAAGGTCAGTCATCACCACTCTACAGCCTTTGCTAGACTAGAATAGGAGGGAGATGTAATTTAGTCCACAGCCAAAGCACATTTACTCCATGGGAAGCTATAAACTTTTTATTCAGCATCATCTTACACTGCTGCTTATCTTCATGACCTATGTTCTAAACTACACAGATTTTTAATATATATGCAAAGCATGTATATATTATGTAGGTTTTAATTACTGGTTCACACTCCTAAGTACCACCTGTCTCTTTTCCTACACAGAAATCCACATTGAGAGTCACAATGGCATTTTTAATCATGTTTCCACTGCACTATACACTATGATAGACTTCTTAATCATTTGATCATGTGCTGTTTAATCCATAAGAACCTGATCTTGTTCCCTCCACACAAAAGATGTTGTATGGAAATGCAGTAACATTTTAAACCAATTCAATTTCTTTGTGGTTCTGGGTGTCATACAGATACCTATCCAGCACACAACATTTGCTGCACAGATCTGCATTATTTTGTCCTACCTGAACACTTCCTTCTACAGAATTAAAATTATGGGTTTAAGTGAAAACGACTGAACTATAACACACATCATGAAAGGAGAAAAGTATTTTAATTTTTTTTAAACAAGGGAAGTCCAGGAAAAAGGGCAGATTATTTTTGATACATAAATCCCATCATGTAAACCAAGAGTATTGGATCTGGAAAGCCAAAACTTTTTGCCCAGATAAACAGTGAGATGGGTCATTGGCAGCATGAGACAGGACACTCCGGGAAGCTTACTAACTTCCACAAACATCATCACCAGACCACACAACAAGATCCTTTATATATAAAAATGCAACAACCTTATGCATGCATGTGCAAACACAATGGAGTACTGAGGGACTGTCTATTCAATGGGCATTGCCATACTATTTATGCACGCGTGCATGGGCAAAGCTAATGAAATGCAGACACAATCTTGTTTATTGTATGACTAGTAACAGTATATGCAAAAGAAACAGAATTTTAAGAGTCTGTTAATTCATTCCTCTGAGAACTTGTTTCTTCCTGACACTAAGAGACATACCTAGAGATAGCAGTCCAATAAAATAATTCAAGCCTATGCTTAAATTTCAGGTTTATGCCAATGTGCCGCAAGTCCAGTTACAATCAGAAACTAAAAATTCAGATAGTACTTAGAATGCTTCCCTTAGTGAGGGCCTTGGTTTCTGCCAAACATGTTTCCATTGTCTCTTGCTGAGGTCAAGTATCAGTATGCAAACGTTACAAAGGTTCATTTGTTTTCCTGAAGAAGAAAATAATTTTTTTTTTCTTTCTTGGGAACCTGCTAAACTTCCAGAGAAAAAGAAAAGAACAGCCTGTTGATGTACCAAGAACAAGTGGGACAAGTATGAGCCAAAGAAGGAAATATTGGATTAGACTATTTGAAGAGCATGAAATAATGCTTAGCAACCAGCTGAGGACTTTCATCCTCCCACATGCCAAAACAAACTGGCCCAGAACAGAATATCCATTTTCTGCATTTCAGCAAATAATACTCTTAGCGTTCCTAGCTTTCAAACGGACACTCTACATTGCCTCCCCACTGCATATTTTTAAAGAACTAATAGCAAAAACACTGCAAAAAAAATCGCATAATTAAATATACACTGCATAGCACTAAAAATCTTGAGTAATTTGACCTTTTAGCACACTTCTAGCACTCTGTTCTGCAGTAATTACGCATTGGGCATATATCTGCAAGGCAGAAAGAGCTCTGAAAAGCAGCTGAGGACTTGTATATTTTCAAGACATGCTCATTACTTCAGATATTGGGATTTAATACTGCAAGCCTCAGCTTTGCCCACTATAAGCTGCAAATCAATTGTCTTTCTAGAAAATGCATTACTTGCAATGGGGTCCTCAAACTGTGCTATGTGTAGCACTGAAGGAACAGAGACCCCTTCAAAGTGGTAAACAGTCTGACAGTAGAGGCACCATCATCATCCTGCTACAACTGACAGTGTATTTACACATGTACCTCACTTATCAGCTGCTTGCTGTTTGCTCTGGAATGGTTTCTTATCCAGAGAGGTTGTTGTGGGTTCAGCACAAATAAGCAGAAAGGGACTGATTGCATAATCATAGACATGGCAATCTGTTGCAAGTATGTGACAGCTGAAATTCAACAGTCAGCAGTGTCTGAACAAATGAAACCCAAAATACTCAAAACTACCTTATGTTGCATCTCCTTTCAACTGTACTTATGACAGCAACATAGGTAGGAAACTAAGCTGATAGAGAACAGAGGCTAAAGCTGCAGCAGCTTCTAATCGATTTGGGTCCCTCCAGGCTTTGCTGTCTGTAGAAGTAGGTGTGTCTCACTCCCAAAAGCTTTGGATCAGAAGGCCTGAGCTTGAAACTGAACTACTGTAATCCCCCTGTTCCACAATGATAATTAATACAGCATTTCAGGTCAGGAAGTAAACTGGTTGCTCCATGCTACTTAAAATTTCTTCTTAAGATCAGGAGAAGGCACAAGGAAACGCTATTTACACAACCTTCTATTCTAGTTAACCAAAAGTGAGAGCTCACAAAGCCAAACACAGTGAAGACCAGACTGCTTTTGCTCTACTGCAGTCTTCTCCTGCACTGTTTTGCCTTGGTAAGACATCACCTGCTTAGATGATGACAGACATGGG
Source organism: Psittacus erithacus (assembly GCA_009867235.2). Lineage (NCBI taxonomy): Eukaryota > Metazoa > Chordata > Aves > Psittaciformes > Psittacidae > Psittacus > Psittacus erithacus. The sequence continues at coordinate 30,688 of WYDI02026927.1, read as the reverse complement.
TCGCAAGGTCTCAGAGTTGCATCTACTCTGACTTTCTTTCCATCACCATACTTATCCTACTGCATCAGCACCAAAAAAGATGGATCTCACGTGATGTGAAAAATGGTGCAACCTGATGCAGCCTATCCTGCTGCCATGACCTGTCATGGTTTAAGCCTAGTCAGCCACGCAGTCTCTCTCTCACATCCAGCTCCCAGAGGGATGGAGAGGAGAATCAAATGAATGTAACTCCCACAGGTTGAGATAAGAACAGTCCAGTAACTAAGGTATAACACAAACCACTGCTGCTACCAC
>WYDI02026927.1:13178-30294 GCA_009867235.2 Psittacus erithacus | reverse complement strand
GCTGAAAGTCAAAACCACAGCACTGCACCAGCTACTAAGGAGGAGAAAAATGACTGCTGCTGCTGAACCCAGGACAGTATCCACCCTTTATTCCATGCCATTCATGTCATGCTCAGATTCCATATTTTCAATATATCATCACTCTTATATATATACATATAGATACATACACAGAGAGAGAAAGAGAGAGATATCATTCCTCAGTGCATGGACCAATCCCTATAAAGCTGCTGAGTCTATCTGGTCCATGATGTCGGGCTCCACCTCTTGTAACAGCCTTTCAGAGCAGGAGAGGCTGTGTGCAGTGCTCACACTTGCGAGTAACCTGGGCTGTAGTGTCCATTGCTAAGTCTACCCCTTGCTCATGAGTCCATCTGTATGTCGCATCTCTGTCCTGATGGCCTGAAGTGTCATGGGCCCACCAGGCTCAAAATAATTTACCTTCCCTTTCAGCAGTTTCTGCAGCTTGTCCCTGGGGACTCCATACAGCTGCCTTCCATGTCCAACACTTCCAAAGCACTGGAGGGGCCCAGTGGACTAGATACTCACCCATACTGTCCCACACACCCTGCCACTCATGACTGTCCAGTCTCAGGGAAAATCTCTCGGTTCACCTATACCGTTTTCTGACCCAAACACGACTCCACTTAACTCTCAAGATCAGACGAAATGGTCATGGGTAAAACACACTCTGTATGTGTGCCAGCATGCTGATCCCCATCACAATCAGCAGGCAGGTCTCAAGGGTACCCAAAGGCCATTCAAAACCTTCAGAACCCTCAAATGACACTGCCGTACTTGTCGCTGGGGCTGATGTAGCTGCTGTGCTTGGAGCTGGAGTAGCTGCATTGTTTGCTGCAGATGGAGTTTGAGTAGCTGCTATACTTGTCGCTGGGGTTGGTGTAGCTGCTGTGCTTGCCGGCTCTCTCACCACCAGCTTCTAAGTCTCCTGGAGTCAAAGCTTGTCATACTGCTTCACTGAATTTAAGGGCAGTTTGGAAGCAGGGCTGCTAGAGTGACAGTGAACACCTAGGAATATAGCTTTGCTAATGCAAATGTATAAAAGCTAACAAGAACCTCCAAGATAAGTCTCTCATTCAGCCTGCACAGCCACAGTGGATGCTCTCAAACTACTGCAGCTGGTTAGGTGAGTTATGATACACCATGATCAGCCCTCCAAGGAGAAACCCAGAAGAGCAGTTGTAACAATGTCACTGAACATTATGAAGGAGCCATCAGGGGCATTTCAGAGAGGCAGCTGCATCATGTCTGGCTCTGGTTTGCATTATCCATTTCTCAGGGTAATGAGAATGACAGAGTTTCTCCACCAGAGTAATCCAGAACTACATTATACCTCTTAAGAAAATACACATTTCTAAATGCTGCAAGAATAGTTCAAACATCTGGACAGATCTTGTACCTTGAAAGTCAGTAAACCGGAGTGGCCTCCTGAACTTTCTTTAGGAGTGCTTTCCATTTCCAGATTAGCCAGTCAGATTTTTGTATCATGTCAGATCAGTACACACTTTGGCAGTTCTTTTTTAAAAAGCTTTTCCTGTTACTAGTTTTAAATCCTGTATCTTCTTTTTGCTTGATGCATCAAAATTTCTCATCTTCTCATCTTCACATAAAACTGCCCTCTGTCCCAAGTAGCTAGTAATTCCTGCTCTGTACTATAAATTTTCACAGTGAACCTATTTTTAAGTCCCTCCATCAATAACAAGGGTAGGAGTAAGTTTGGTGATAAGAGGACTTACTAGGTTGCCATCTGGAAATTAGATTTTAGGAACTTCAACAATAACTAAAGAGATCAGCAACCTGTACAGTTATTTGAATTAATACAACTCACACTTAGATATCAAAATGTCCCTCTCCTTTGGAGGGTTAAGTTCCTAAGCTCACTAACTCACAAGTCATTGCTAGCTGGGGGCAAGTTGGTCGGATTTTCACACCAGGAAGGAAGCAAATTTAATCATGTACATTTAGACATTGTCCATTGTTTATGAGTAAACTGTGAATTAAAGCCATATTTGTGATGCAGGCCAGATCATGTAATAGCTATGAAAACTACATTCTTTTCTCCAGGGCTTACTAAATGTAGCATGACAACCACATTGACCCACTAGTAAGATTCAGACGAAAATCTGGAGTTTTCAAATACTAAAGCCCTTTCCTCAATAACTGTGTGGAGTTGGAACATTCTCTACAAAGCTCATCTGACAATCAGAATTTGTGGGTTTCCTAAGGTGTGAAGATCTCCCTCACTCTTTGGAAGTCTGCTCATTCGTCTCCTAAGATAAGCACGCAAAAAGGTTCAGTGGCGCTAATCCAATCACAACACATGCCAAACCACAGAGGATGCTCCATACCAAATGATTTCAAAATCACTTTCCATTGGCTCTCACAAGAGACACTACAACAGCAGATAGAATATTTGAAAGGTAAAATCAAAATTCATCCATCCCCCTTCTCCCCCAAAGATTACATCCTTAAGAGATGCAAGGTAAAAATTCTAGAGATTTTTTAACACATAGCAGAGGTGAGTTTTGCATCAGTGAGAGGAGCTCAGTCTTGCTACTTCTTACCCTAAATGTCATTAGCTGGGGTGCTTTCTTATCAAATATATGGACATGCAGTGGATGATCTGTGTGAGTCCCATCTGGAAAAGATCGCTTTTCTTGTTTGCTTTTACTGGATGATACTGGAAAATGTTCACACCTCTGGATCAGGCCAATGGATCACTCACTGCATTACACTAAAATTAACTGCTGAGCCTCATTTTCTATCCTTTTGCATTTATGTCATTAAAAATGGGTTTAAGTGCCCCAGATGTGTTGCAGTGCAACAGAATCTCAAGGTTTCTGCATTTGCCTACCAGAACCAGCTGTTCTACCATAGGTCTTCTCAGCAGTCTTGACTGCAGCAATTTTCCTGGTGGCACTTTGCTTCACTTAGTTCTCAGCTCCATTTCAGATCACACACACAGAAACTTCTTTCTCTTGTCCTTTGGCTCTAGAGTTGGGTTTTTTCCTTCTCTTCTGATATTTTTCCATGCAGTATCTTGATTTGGCAACATGTTCAGGGAGATGTCTTAAGAACTCAGCGTGAAGGGGCAGAATTAATATAACTATCTTATGGAATAAGAGATTATTAAAAAATAAAAAGTTGCTTTATTGTGTTTCAGTAGAAGTCTGTTTGAAATTCTACTAGTAAATGGCTACAGTCATCAGATACATGCCTAGCTGAATAGCAAGGATCATTATGACCTATCTGATAAGGACTTATGTTGCATTGACTGGAATGTAACAAATCCCTGACACATGGAGGCCATACTTTGAGGGAAGGGATGTGAATCATTTCATTCACATATAAAACAGAGATTAATGCAAGTGCTAGCGTACACATAAGAACAAATTTGTCCCACTTTCCCGATTGTGCCATTGGTATCAGTGCTTAGACTGTCAGAAACCACAACAAATTGCAGAGCAGAAGAGTTATAAATCTCTAAAAATCACTGTGCTTGAAGCATTACTGCAAAGCATGTTGCTTAAATAGCTAGAAAAAGGGGGATTTTCTTTTTTTTTTCCCTCTAAGACAGCAGTTTTCTTATTTAATATTATTATTAGCCCTGTTCATTCTGAAAACCTATTTCTTCTTAACTAGGCAAAAGACCATGAGTGCTTTTTCCAGACCAGGAGAAAGGCTTCATAAATAGGGAAAGGGAGGGATAAAAGAGCTCTGTTAGATGTGAACGGCATCTGCTGTTCCCAGAAAGGTACATGGTTTTGGGATTGGGTTCACAGATGGTACCCCAAAAACACTGGGAGTTAGGCTGCAGGGTAAATATATCCAGAGATGCAGTATTTCTTCTTCATTGCTCAAAACTAAACATTATGTTAGTGCTTTTAAATCTCTGCAAAACATTTCTTCTTTCCTTGGCATTATACATCATGTATTTTGGTAACTCTTGACAATAATAACCACGAACGGAAAAACAAGAAACTTACTGGCTTATGAGTAAAACACAATTTTTTCTTCCATGTTGTGCTTGCAAGAAGATACTGTAATTACTGCCTCACACGGGCTGGTTTCAGCAGCTTTAATCTGCCTTCCACGGTTTGCTGAAACACCTCAAATCCCTCATTTGCCTAAAGCCTGCTAATTATTAACTGCTGTGATAAAGAAGGCAGGTCTTAGAAGATATGTATCTGATAGGGCCTTTTGCTGGAGGAACTATTTCAGCCCATACAACCAGCAGAGCACCCCTCCTGTAGATGCAACTTAGCAGCAGAACCACTGCATTTGCCAACCCTTCTGAAAGTCACCCTATAACTACATAATAGTTACATTGGTGTAACTGCATTTGTGTTAGGAGATTTTCCTAGCCTGGCTTCACTAGCTGGGGATCATATCCCTGTGTGATACTGCTGTGCCAGCAGAAGTCTGCAGCACAGATCTGGCTACAGGTCTCCTTGCTGTGTGGCTCTCAAACAGCACAGCTATATTTACAGCACATAAAGCATTTTATAAATAACCATCCTAACCTGACATCACCCCTTAATAGAGAGGGATTCCAACTTTGTAGAAGACGTCCAGACACTCCAGTGGAGACCATCAGTCTCTTCACTTGCACCAATGCAGAAAAAGTGCAAGCCCACTAATTTCTTTGGACATGACTCAAATTTACAACAGTGCAAGAAGAGAAGACAACTTGGCTTTAAATCCAATGCTGCTGCAGTGTTCGGTGCTAGCAACGTTGAATTCTGAACTATTTTCCATCACGAAGATGATTGGGATGGGCAGTTTGCACCTGGACCTAAGTTACATCTTGATCTAAAGATGTGCTGTGGTTTTTTATTTAAATAATCAAAGTGTTTATGATTTTTGCCCCATGCTAATGAAGACAAATTGTTTTGCAGTTGCCATATGATCTAGAAAAATGAATTAAAGATTATGAGGGAAATTTGCATCAACATTTCAGTGTCATGATTATACCAGCTGCAGATCTGACCTCAAAACACCATACTGATGTACACAGTGGAAGTCAAACTGCACAACACAATGCCATTTCTCATAGTCCCAAGCCTCCTTCTAGCAGTATTGTGTTACTCATACGTTCTTGGGAGACTCATCAATGACAAAGTCTGGGGTGTGTATTAGTTTCTTCTGATTCTGTGGGCTTCCTACTTCTGCTGCACACACAAAGTGTTAGAATGAAAACTGGTCCTTTACATTTGTTGTCAGCATTGAGGAAACCACTAAACCACATGCCCCTCACACTGCCAGACTTGCTTAGTAGTTTCCCATTCTTTGCAGTGTCACTGCATGGAGAGGTGTTTAAATTGTTCTTTCCTGGATGGCAGCCAGCACAACACACAATTTCAGACAGGGTTGACGCAGAGCCAACACCCTGCCCAACAGCATGAAAGCATTTCATGAAAATTCAAAAAGAAGGAAATGACTTATCACTAATGGCTTAATCCCTTAGCTTTTTAGCAAGCAACATCATAACCAAAGTCAGGAGTGCATGAGCCAGAAGGCAAAGCCAAAGAAAACCTGTGAGATTTACCTTCTATCTGACGTGTGCACACACTTCATTCCACTACCCAGTATGCAAAACACAGCACCAGAGCTAGTAACATCATGATCTGTAAAAAAGCAGAGAAAGATCCCAAAGGCGAAAGACAGGGTGTGGGGATAGGAGGGTTCAGGTGGGTGATGAAGGGTGTATAGCTGCACTTCTCACAGTCTGATCAATTTGCTTCAGCATATGACTGTGTTGCCCTTATCTTACCCATGCCTGAGTCACAGCAAGGCTTATTTGTTTTTACCTTTGTTCTGATTTAGTTAAAGCACCACATAAAAGACAGTCAGATTTGTGACAAGGGTGAAATTATACAAGTATCCTCCTATGGGGATTTACCAGTTCAGGTATGTACAGTCACTCACTATGGTCATGCAAATTGCAAAGCTGGAATGACATGCCCTTAAAAGATATGGGGTTTTATCTTGACAAGGAGAAAAACCACAGCCTTCCAGCGAATCTACCCGAGGATGATTTGGCTCACTCACCACTTGTAGGCTGGAATAACTGCTGTTTCTACTACACAGCTCTAAAGTATCAACTAGGTCTTCATCCAGCACTTTAACTCCACTCATCATCTCAAATTCCTCCCCCAGCCACAAAGCAAATGGGTATTTCTCTCAAAAATCTCAAGTGCTGTTAATGGCACCCCCAAGTGAAGCCAGCAGTGAAGTACAGAAAACAGATGAGAGCAAGACATTTGCTATTTACTGAGGATTTCTTTATGTTAAGAAGAAACACTGAAGAAGCATCAGCTTTAGTTAACATGTTGAAGAAACGCTTGCAGAGAGAAGATCAAGGAATGTGTTTTCCACCTTGATTTCTGCCCGTGCACATTACCTCATCTCATCCTTCATAAGCCATCTGGACAAGACCTGAGACACACTCCAGGCACAACATACAATTGTGGAGTTAGATTTTAAGTGACTTAAACTGGAGAAGAGTAAAATGTAGTTTTAAGGGTAGACTAAAACTAAGTTTCCACTAGTTTCAATATTAACATTCAAGTAAAACAACAGGGGCAGGTTTCTACCTTTTAGACCAAGTTTTCAATGTCCAGCAAGACAGGCAGAAAGTGTTTCAGATGGGGACAGTTTGGAATACAATGCACCTTACAGCCAGAATTTCCTCAAAAAATTACACTGCACCCAAACAGCTGACTTAAGTTATATTCCTATTTCTGACACTGTATCCCTGCCCCTTTGCTGCCAGCAGTGTTCTAGTAGAGACTTCATAGTTCTAGAAAAGTGTCAAATGAGCCCTCACTTGCTGGCATCTAAATTTATATACTGTTACAAGTAGCTGTCTTAGGCCTAGTCCCTGTGTTTTTACGCAGCTAAGAGTCTCACAGAAACCTACAGGCTGACACAACACATCCTCAGTGATGAGTCCCTCATTTCTTCTTCACTGAAGATCTTTTGGTTTAACAATTCCCATTATTATTTTCCCTCATCATTACAGCGATAATCTAAAAAATACTCTAAGAACCCTACATGGAAACCACATGGTTCCAATCCAGAGTGATGTGTTTAAAGTTAATGTAAACATTGTTGCTAAGTCTGGGCTTTTCTTAAACTTATAATTTTTAAGGTGTCAAGCACAGCTTATAAGAATTTCTTCATAAAGGAAGTCCTGCCTAAAACCCTTGTTTATCAGACATTACAGAGACGCTCTGCCAAAGAGATAACACTCGACAGAACAACATTCTCAAAAGAAGCACCAGGGAAGGAATTACGAGCTCTCAGAGCAAATGCAAAGAGATATCAAAATATAGAAAACAGGTCTAGAATTTGTGGTTAGAATTAGAAAATTACTTTAAGGTAGGAGAGAATCAGAGCTCTGGAGAAGCTTTCCAACTGGGTGAGAAAATGAAAACTGCCAAAATATAATTTGATAAATTAACCAGGATTTGCTTAATTCTTGGGAGAAGAGGGATCAGTCTCAGTGACCCAAGAGATCCTTTGCCATCCTGTATTTCAGAAGTCATAGTTTTGTGGCTAGTTTTTGTAGCTGATCATTTTACAGCTGTTGCATATCTAGTAGAAATATATTAATGATGACCACTCTTCTACATCAGGTATGTTTTCCTAGCACACCTTGCTCTAGCATGAGATGGGCAGAAACAGACATTGGCTTCACTCCTAAATGCCTTTTAAAGGATAAAGGAAGAGTACATTTCCTCTATGTGGGAATTCTGCCAACAGTTCTGAAAGCTGGAGCTGTTGTCCTTATGCTTGGCAATACAGATATACACCACGACTTCATTTTTCTGTAAGGAACATATGGTCTGTCTAGCATACACTTGAACCACTGCCATTTCATTCTAGCTTGGCTGTTTGGTAACAACAAAGGAATCTGACTTTTAACCCACCCAGTTTGTCAGTAGCATTGTCCTAAACCCATACAACTTATCACCCAGCTAGCAGCACAGTTGCAGCCACTTAAGTTTAACTTTGCTCTGCAGCAGCACAGGAAAAAATAACCAGCAGCACTTAGTCAATGAATCCATAAGGTTAAAATGTTTCTCATAAAAACACACTAGTACACTCTGCATAATTAATGCTTAGCTATAGGCTGATATTGTGAACTTGAACCTATTAATCATCCTCAGAAACTAAGGATTAAGCATACCATGGAGTCTGCATGGAACAGTCACTGTTCCATGAGCAAGAGGCTTCAGCAGCCCCTAATACTGTTTCTCATGATGATGCTCTTGTGCGTCAGACAGGGGCAAACAGACAAAACTGGTGCAAATATTTACCCGAGAAAAACACAACAGGATGACCACTCTTGATAAAACTGAGATAAACCATAAACCACATTATTTGTTTACTATTTTAGTTTAAAAAAAACAACAACAACTACTTCAAAGGGCATTTTTAAAAGAGCAAAATGTGCTCAAATACATGCTTTTTCTGTTTATGGTTTTAAATCTTTTGTGATGCTAGGCTGCTAGACAAGTTAATATAATGGAACAGCCCTGATGCTTTCCCTGTGCAGGGCAGGGAGTTGAATCAATGAGTATCACTAATCACGTAAAAAAAATACATCCTAGAAAGAAACAGCTGGAAATAATATATTTAAATTGATCTTCACAGAGAGAAAAATGGACACATGTTGTGAAAGACCAATATCTTCATGAATGCACACACCGCTTGATTTTGAGCAGGGCCTTTAAGCATCTCAAAGGAACAGCACGGCTCAACAAATGCTTGCTAATGAATGCAAGAGTTGTAACAGAAAAACTAAATACAAATAAATTAACATGCAACTTCATAAATTAGCTGGTTTTACAGCTTATACTGAACTAGCTTAAACCATGACACAGCCATACTGGAAAAAAAGGAAAAAAAAAAACCAAACCAAAGCAAACCAACACACAGTTGACATTGCCTTCCTCACATTATCATGTTTTTATGGTGCAAAGTAGGTAGGAAATAAGATACCACTCTTTCTGCAGGTTCTGTGCCAGCCAGAAAGCATACTATACACTGAATTTGCAGAGTAATTTATAAATTGTTTTTTGACCACACTCACTGCAGTTACAGAGGAAAGAGAAGAGCCCGAGTAACATGAAGGCTAGAGAATATGCCCTACCATAGAGACCTAAAGAGTTCTGTGTACTTTGTTTATCAAAAATGAAATCAAGAATGATCCAATTATGGCACACACACACCTTCATGCTGAAAACCAGCTGGTCCTAGAGGGTTGTCTAACCTAACAACAAAAAAAGAAAGCTAAAAATAGCAACACAAGTTTATAAATAAAATAAGCAACATTTTAACTGTGACATTGCTGAGATTCTGAACAGCAGCAGTACACTTCTTTTTCAGTTTTAAATGACACAGTATCTTCATAAAACACAAGCCACCCCTTGTTTGGCAAAAGCTAGTATACATGTTCTGCGGACTGGGCGACAGAGAACAGGCAAGGTAGATCTGACATAGGCACCTTTTCGTACTTTTTGAGGCCAAGCACACTTTGAAATCAGTCACTTCTCAATACTCTCAACACATCACCACACCCTTAATTCTAAGTTTGCTGCCAAGTTTCCTGTGAAAATAAAACACACATTTTTGTGCTCTACATAGTCTGTTCACTGCCTCTTACTAATTCTGGAACCTAGAGGCAAATTTCAACCAACTTCAGCAGAAAAGTAGGGGTTTCTAAAATACTAACCCTTAAATACTTTGTGGAAATACACAAAATGGAGAGGATCTCGAATTCCCCACAGAAGAACTAGCCACAGCATTAGACACCAGAAGATGCCCATAGAATCGTAGAATCAACTAGGTTGGAAAAGACCTTTAAAAATCATAAAGTCCAACTGTTACCCAAGGACTGCCAAGATCACCACTAAACCGTATCACTGAGGGCCTCATCTATAAATCTTTTGAACACTTCCAGAGACGGTGATTCCACCACTTCCCTGGGCAGCCTGTTCCAATGCCTGACCATCCTTTCTGTGAAGAAACTTTTTCGAATATCCAATTTAAACCTCCCCTGGCATAGCTTGAGGCTGTTTCCTCTTCTCCTAAAGAGGACATAGAAGGAGAGGAGACATACATACACATGGAAACGAGGCTTCTTTAGTTTTGCTGTTTATTAAATTGCTTAAGTGAGAATAGTACAAAAGCAATTTTGTGCTATGGCTACTAAGAGTTTATCTTCTGAGCTAAACGTGGCCTGGTATGCTATGTGGGAGACACTGACCTGATCACCTCTTTTGGCCTCGAAAAACTGTACTAGTGTGTTACTTTTTCTTCAAATCTGTCATCTAGTAGAGCTCTTTCACTAACCTTAGTCTAAGAAGTCCTCTAAAACACAGCAGAGAAAAACATGATGGACAATACCGTTTTTCTTATTCATCTGAATTCCTCATTCATCACTATTTTAAACACAATTTTAGTGTTTAAAAATAGTGTGAACAGGGAAATCTTAAAAGCTACTGAAATTTTCAGACAGACCCCAGAAAGGAGTTTCAATAACCAGTTCGACTATTGACAGCATTTTGTTTTACTGAAACTCTAAGCTGAAAAAGATCCCTCGACAGATCCTGTTGCAATGTTAGGTTTGCAAACAGAGGTGCCAGCTGTTAGAACATTTCCTGCTGCGGCTACACCGAGGAAGCAATCGCTTTGCTACGCCACTGCCCCCAGTCGGGTTGGGATTAATTACTCCTAGGAAATAGACACAGAGCCTTTCATTGGCTCTGAAGAAATCCAAATACCTTATTTTAGACAGAGTGCATGACTTCTATCTACTAAAGTTTGGAAAGATCAATCACAATCTGGCTCCAGAAGAGTTCAAAATTAATGCAAGTTCATGTTGGGAAGATTCAGTAGCAGCCAGGGTGACCGTTTTTAGCAGGATGGGGAGTAAAACCATTGCCTGCACACATGGTGCAGGAAAACCTGGGTTAATTCTGAAGAACATGACTGGCGTTAGCATTTAACAGTATCTGTCATCTACAGGAAGGAAAATACAATAGAAGGAAGGCCATGCAAAGTCCATCCTTAGGCAGAAGGTTTTTTGCCAAAAGAGATTTCCCAAAAAAAGGATGCGTTTGTCTCAGCTTTATTAGAGACATTTCCATCAAACGACCTGTTTCTGCCTGTTCCTCCAGCAGTGACTAAGGCAGGTTTAATTGCATCCTGTTAAAGGTGTGCTGCATTGCTCACTTTCTGTTCAGAAGACAGAAATTAAAGCTGCCACATGAAAATGGAACTGCTGCATCTCCATGCGGCAGCTGGCAAGTGAAGAAAATGCATTCCAATCACCAAGGCATCATTTCTGAAATTCAGACAACAATCAAATGTCTTCAGCCAGTCGCACCAATGACTGCTGAGGAAACGAGGCTTTTTTAGCAAGCAAAAAGATTTTATTAGGTTGCTGTTTCCTTGTATTTGAGCATGAACAAAGAATAATGACAATAAACAGTACTGTAGCTATTTATCACTGCATGGCATTTCATAACACTGGCCAAGCCCACCCCAAAAAACTAGAAGCCAAAGCAGCAAGCATGACGGTAGCAAAGATCTGGGAACAACTCCTCGTAAGCAGTCTCATTCTGGACAAGAGCTGCTAGTGTACATAACCCCAATGGCAGGGCCACTGGAGAGACAGATGGGACCAGGAGCTATGATTTCTTGCCAACTTATCCTGGCAAGAAGAATAAAATTCTGGCCAAAGTATTCCTTATGACATAAAAGAGGAACGATAAAGCTTCCCTTCCCCAGGGATAAGCATTACTAATAATTATAGCGGGACAGTCTGTTCTTCAGCAAGACCTGAATCGACAAGGCTCTGAGCCCCACCTATAAAGAGGAAAATGCCTCTACTCCTGCTAACAGCTATTAATCAGTACAATCCAGACCAGAATAAATTAACACAAAATAGATGCAGTCAACACTCTAAATGACAGCTTATGGGCATACTTTTGAATATGCCTGGTTAGGAACATAAAAAGAGCTTCCTTCTCCCTGGGCTACAGTGGCCTGTCATTGTCATATGACCATATTACTCACTGGGCGCAGAGTTATCAAGGCAATGACCCCAAAGAATGTTAAATATCACTTTACAGCTTGGAACATTCACCTTCCCCATGTCTGTTGGTTTATCTTCACATGCTACCTCTTGATGTATGTTTTCTGTATCTAAGAGTCTGCAGGCAGCAGCTTATTGTGAAAATAATCAATACACAGTAAAAGAGGAAATATAACCCATGAAAGTTTTTGAGACAGTTTCTGCTAACACTGCTGTTTTGTTTGTAGCCAATTTATTCCTGTTGGCCTTTCACATTTCCTGCTATATGCAGAATCACCTTTAAGAAGAGGAATGTCAAGTTAGAAACATTGCTTTAGGTTTCCAATAAACTTGAAAAATTGAGATGCTTTCAATGCAATCCAAGAATGTATATCATGTATATCACCAAGTCCTGTTTAGTTATGATCAAGAATAACATACTGATACAATGCACTGCCTTGCAGAATGTACAGTTAATTTAACTATTGGTCCTCCAGCAAAAATCAGGTTTGAGCAGTATTATCCAAGTCAGACTTCTCCTTCCTACCTTTTCAGTTTTATCAGCTATCCTAAATTTGTTTTCAAGATGAATCTTCTAGTGGAAGAAGAGAAGGAAGTTACCATTCTTTCTTATTTTTACCACTGTCCTAAAAAGAACAGGTATATTTGAAGAGACTGATGCATGACATACAACTTTCTTTCCTTGCCTAACTTCTTCCCATGACTCGCTTTGTAATCTCAGTGAAGGAAAAATTTAAAAAACCCTCTTCTGCCTGATAATATCCCCACCAGCCCTAAAGAAAGGGTCCTGACCATATTGCTATGAGAACACCTGAAACTACTGCTATGCACAGACTAATTCAGACATTATTAGCCAACAGAAAAAAAAAAAGAGAATGTCTACACAACATAGCATTTAAGTCATGCTACGCGGCATGATGAGACTTAATCTCTGCTCCATTTAACGGAGAGGATTTAAATATTCTATGGACTAGAACTTAGAAGCCTAGTCTCCTAGTGCTTAAATAACTTTCATAGAAGAACTTGATAAAACCCCATTTCCAAAGGGTTTTACCTTTCTGCACTCCCTTAAGAAACTGGGACTATGAAATCCTGACCTCCTGTGCAAAGGGGTAATCTGAATCGCTATGTGATAATCTCACACAGGCAAACAAATTAAACCAGGACTTTCCCTGGGTGTGTTTTGTCAGAGCAGACTCCAGCCATCAAAGAAGGAGGGAAGAGTTCATGACTGAATCATGACCAGCCAGAGATACCTAAGTCTGAAGATTAAAGGTAAAACTCAATCCTACTTTCAGCCTTGCCTGTTAACTCGAAGGATCACTGCTGAATGTCAGCATCTTCTGCATTGGACTCTGAGGCACCTAGCTCACTTGTAACTCAACACATAACTATGCTGGGGCACTGGCTTGCTCTAGACACGCAAAGCTTGGGGTCTGGTGTTCCTACAGCAGTTTCTGAAATCAGGCTTCAGTCACTTCTGGAAGGATTCTAAGACAGTTGAGTTCCACACATTTCAATCCTGTTTTATTTCTAAATTCTAGTTCTTAGAAGCATTCTAGGCATAAGTGCCCACTCAGCCTTTCCCAACAAACAGTAGGACATTAGGGTACCTGAAACAGACAGCAATAAAATTACACTGGGCCATCCTAATTCATTTCCCCCTTTTATAACAGTTCTGCAAGTTGGGAGCAGGGGGGTGTTATTTACTATTTTAGTAACTATGAACTACTAAGAAATTTGCAAAATTCATCTTGATACTGTTAAATGAGCTTAAAACAAGATCAGTGAATGCATGCAAATACAAATGATCCAAACTGAAGCAAAAATCAACCTAGCCTAAAGTTAACGAATAGTCTTCACAAAGATTTGCGTTTACACACTTATGCACCACGCAGGTAACTGTTGGACACCTTTACTGAAGTTGGTAGGATGCTACGTTTAGAAGAGGCCTAAAGGTGTGGTTTTAACAAATTTAATTAAAATAGCACAAGAAATTGTGCTCATCCTGATAGGTGTGGTTAGTGCTCCAGCCAAGTATCAGTTTAGCCACAATAACTGTTCATGCAGGCCTAAACTTATAGCTAACATCAGGCACAGTGTTATTAATCCCAGGGAAATCTGGCAAGAAATTACTATGTTTATTATTTGCTTTTAAAATCATCCCCTACTAATAGTTAAATGTACTTTCAAGACCAAGGGAAATAGAACCTAGAACTGTTAACATCTTCAGTCTTCTAGTAGTTCCAGGCAACTTTAATAATATATGGCAGATGACCATCAAGATGACATTTGTCTTGATTTATAGGAAGGGACTCATTAGCGCAGGTACTACTGTTAAAAGAAACCAATCACAAATCTGGAGAATGTGTTGTGTGTTCTGCATGTAATCAGAATCTGCCCCTAACAGATTATACTGCAATCAACAAGCCTGTAGAGACTGATGTTTCCATTTGCAGTTTCCAATTAAAACATGCATTATTTATAACAGTAAAACAGTTGCCTGAATATAAGAAGACAGAGAGACCTCTGTCAACTCTGCTACGGCCCCATACCGATGCTGTGGCTGCACTATGTGGAACCACTGCTCTATGAAAGGTGTTTCCTGACAGCAAAGGGAAGTGAGAAGGAAAGGGAATGCAAGTGACAGTCTGTTCAAGAGGAAACACAGTTAATGGCTTTTTAACAGTCACACAAAAAGCCCTTCTCAGTTTCCCTGTGGAGTCACATAAGCTGACATTCAAACACACTCACATCCACCATCACTGTTTGCTGGTTTACACAGAAAGAAAGCAAAGCACACTTACTTAAGATATTCCTAAAAAATTTTGCTTGGAGTTGGAAGCAGGCTTGGAAGATTTCTAATATATATGGCAGTTGAACTAGAAATTAATTGCTTACTGATCCAACTATATATATATAATTATATAATTATATAACTGTATAATTAATACTTTATATTAATAAATGATAGTTTTACATGATAGCCACAGAACTGTGTCATTAATAGCTACTCCTGAATGACCAGAGTGAGTAGACTTTTGATAAAAAGCTAGTATTCCAAGATGTCTTAACACAACAAAAGAGAAACATGTCAAGATTATTAGTTTCTGTATCTAAATTTCATTTCTTTTCTACAGAACAAGGAAGGACTAAACATCTTCTAGAGAGCAATGACAGACTGTGTCATATCCATGCTGAAAGATCACTTATAAGGACATACCAAAATCCTTCACTTCACTGCAAAATAACTGTAATGCTTGAGGCTGGTATAAAGAACAGATTAGAATTTGGCTCTATAAATCTTACCTTATACGTACAAAACCCGCCATCAGTCTTTTCAGTAAATTAGCTAATGCTGAATATTTCTGCCCACTTGTAATGGGCTAATAAATATACAAAAACAAAAAAAGAAATAAAGCACCTATTTTGTATTCAAGATCCCATTCCTAATTAGCTTATTAAACCTATCATGCAGCTTTCACAACAGTGGGGAGAAAAAAAAGGGAAATAAAAAACCAAGACCAAGCACATTATAAATTCTAGTGGGCATGCAACTGCACCATGCTATGCCTGCAGCTCTGCGACTCCAAGCTGTACTCCTGCCTGTTCTCAAATGCTAAGGTTGAGCTTATATGAAAGATGTAAAAACAGGCCAGAATGCTGCCAGAAGTAATCTTTAGTAATTTAGTAAGTGGTACAGACCATCCTTCACGACATTACTGAATAAATTCCCTAGAAAAGTAGGTATTATATTGCTTACACCACAGTTGTCCAGGTGACATTAAAATGAAAGCTCAGTTCACTTACCAACTATTACAAGTCCCCTTGTGCTTTTTGCAAGATTGGGGCTGTTGATCTGATTCAGTTTCGGCTGAATTCCAGTTTGGTTAATTAAATTCCACATACTTACATCCCCTGGTACTTTACATCTTACCCTACTGCTAAATGCTATTAAACAACCAACACAGTAACTCATCATCCTCCGGGCCTATCAATAAGGATCAAAGTATTTCCCCAGAGCAAAGTTAATGAAAAGCTGCTGGAATCTGTCAAAATAAAGTACGGCTGCTGTTATAAATAAGTACTTAACCAGTCAACCTATTCCAAGTTAAATAACCATCACATTGTTGTGCAAACAGGTTAAAATGCTGCAATGTGAATTGAATTAAACAAAGAAAACGTTTCCCATTAGTAGCTATGTATGTCCTCAGTTGCAAATGTCCAACTATTATACTTCAGATGAAGAAGCACCAAGTGTTTCTGTTTAGGTATGCATTTCTAACCTCTCCTCTTCCAACTGTGTAACAGGAAGATTAGGTCTGTGATGACCATCAGTTTCTAACAATGTAAGAATTTTCTTCTCTGAAAATTAATTTATTTTCAATTCTTTAATAAAGATTCTACCTACAATTTGCCAGTAGCTAGTCTCCACATAACTCTTTTAATAACATTTTCCTGTAAATCAAGAAATCTACAACTTACCTGGAAGGGAAACTTTTATCCTGTTGAAGCAGCATATTCTTTACAATTGTGTTTAAGAGAACAGTGTACATGCACTTCAGTCACTATTTGTTTCTGTATGGTAGGAAATTGTGATATTAGGTTTTTTTATTTTTAGCAGCAGTTACATTTTCTGAGCCACATTTATAGCTGATAACAGACTCTACAAGATCACCATAGTCAAAGAATAAATGTGTAGTCATAGAGTAAAATCAGTCCTCTAACAGCCTAAAATTAGAAAGTATAACATTCTTCTTATTTGATCTTCTAAAGTGAGCAATTTCTATTTGGCCAAATAAGGTACAGTTTATTTGACATTATATTTCAATAGTTTATATTTTTACTTCAACAATGGTTCAGCTTATGATAATAGACACATTTTGTTACAAAAAAATAAATATGAAGGAATTTCAGGATTTTTTTTTACCACATTGAGTCCTACAGCATCAGTAGATTTTTTTGAATAATTTACTTGCATATATA
>WYDI02026927.1:0-13078 GCA_009867235.2 Psittacus erithacus | reverse complement strand
TTGCATATATATATATTTTTATATATATATATATATATAATTTCTGTAGAGACCTGTATCAAAAATAAGAGATGTAGTACAGAAACAAGTTGCAGAGTCCACGGTCAGCTTTGGTACATTTCAACAGATTCTGCCTTCAAATGTCAAACTCTTCATTTGTAAGTAAGCAGAATATATCAGCAAGAGGTAACCAGAACAAAAAAATCGACATGTCCACCTTCGTGCAACACAAATCTTCACGCTCCTCTCAGCACAATGGAGTTTCCACCTGCCCCAAAATACACAGAAGGCTTTTGGGAAGACCATTCTAAGTGTTTTTAATTGCTGCATAAGGAACGTTTCTTCTCTTCTTCCAGATAACCCTTGGCTTTCTGCACAGAAGTGTGACAATGCCAACAGCTTCCTTATTCACAGGGATGCTCTGGTGGAAGTTTAAGCATGAAGAACCTAATTTTCCCCAGGAAGTGATTTGAGGGTAAAGGTGGGCTGGGAGCTGGTTAAGAAAGTTCCTGAACCTATGTGATGTTTCTTAATGTGTTTTTGGAGAAGTTGTTTCTCAGAAGAAGAATAGCAGCAAAAACCACACCTCACCAGTGTGATATCAGCATATGTGAAGGTCCAAGCTCTTCTTCTGAATGCTGTAATAAATTAAAAATGTATCAGTCATTAGTACCATCAATCGCATGTGAGCACTGCACAAGCACAGGCTAGCAGTTTGTATTTGGAATGTTCAGAAATCCAAAATAGCGAAACAAGAGGTGAGAGTCTGAGTCACCCCTAGCAAGATCTTGTGGCTCTGTCTAGTGGCAGAAGCTAGATCAGAACACAGCCCTCCTGAGACACAGCTCAATGATTTCACTCTAGCTGTATGCCTAAGTGAGGGTTTCTAGACCTAAAATATGTCTCTGTCATCTCAAGCAAGATAACATCTTTCACTGTTTTTTTTTCCTACCACTGGAGTAAATTAGTGGAGCCTCCACCATGTTTCCAGCAGTGTTTCTACTTCACTTTCAGTTGTGCAAATGTGGATATATCTATTCTTCAAACATAAAACCTCCATACATGCAATAGGAACCTAAACTCCTACAAGGACAAGTGTCCCAATTTACCTTTTAACAGGACCTTATATGCATTTACATCCTTAATATAAGAATGCTGGTATTGCACCAGCATGCAGCCACACACACCAGATACGAACACATTTGTGTGTGCATGTGTATCTGCATATAATTCCTGCTTAATGCCATGAATGCTTCAAACCAGTCTGAATATACCAAGAAGTTCTACCTTTCATTTGTCATTTCAACCCACTTAGTTTGCATTATGACAGGGACATACTTCAAAATAAAGAATGTAACCATAACAGCAATACTGTCCATGATTCATTCTATATTAAAATGTGAGGTCTGCTGCATACTTACTATGGGTCTAAATTCTGCCCTGTGTCAGTGGAATTATCTCCGGATCCTAATCAAAACCTCAGTTCTTTCACATTCAGGGAATAGCAAATATAGAACCTTAATCTTTAGATTTTGGCAGTTCCTCCATACAAGGTCAACCTAGAATACAGCTGTATACAGGCTGTAAGAGAACTGAGACTTGTGGATTAGTCTCAGCACTTGTTACCTAACATCAAACAATCATATTACAAAACTTACCAATTTGTAATGGCAGCTTCCCTGAATGTAGGGCTTTCCTTAAACAGGTACTGAAAATCTGTTTATTTTGGCAACAACTGTTTGCAGCCCTATCAGCTAGGAAATTAAAACCACCACCTACAAGAGGATTCATCCTGTGTAATGTTGCCAACAGATGTCTGGTCTAGATTTCCTTTGTAAAGCTAACTGTAGGCAGGCAGTAAGTAACCCTAACAGGGGTGAATTAGCCCACACATTTAACTGATGTCTCATATGAAATTAAGTTTTCTTGTGGGAATGCCCACCATTCTCCACTGAGCATAGAACGGGATCCACAAAGAGGTCAGATTAAACAACTAAATTGGCTAAAATCAATTCTTAGACTTCACAATGCATATACCATACCAGCTTAAAAACCTCAAGCTTGGAGCTGCAAATATTTACGGGGTTTCTATATTCAGGGTTGTGGTACTCAGGTGATGGTGGTATTTGTATGAATGCAAGAAGCAAAAGACACTAGACTTTCTTAAAGTACACTACATCAAAAAAAGATACCCTAACCCTCCTTTCCCCTTACACCTAAACCAATTGCACTTTTTGCTATCTGGCATGTAAGAAACTATTTTACTATGCGGACATAGAAAAACCTGTGTTTTCAAGGTAAGATTTACACAAACGGTGAAATATTTTCCCATATATTCTTATTAAAGCAGCACAGAACTCTATCATAATCAGGAACACACAATTTTAAGGAAATCCTCTTGCAGTCTTTGACAGCTAAACGACCGAAAATGTGAGCCTGTCGGATTCTGTACCATCAAGAGGAGTCATCTGACTCTTCCATGTCACTATGCAAGACAGATATCCCAAGCAAATTTACATCTCTTTTTCTACACAGCTCTAAGCTCTTGATAAGACAAAGCCTTAAAGTAAAAAGACTGCTGTGAACAGCCTACTTACACACACATGTTAAGTCTTGAGTTCATTATACATACACACACAAATATATACACATATCGATACAGAGGGATGCACTTTAAAATTAAATTTCACTCTAATCCTGAATTTTGATGAGCAGTTTCCACTGCAGATTTCACTGTATTTTTTCACTTAATATATCTGATGAATGTAAAGCACAAGGTGAGAGCCTGAATAAAACTTTTTTCTAATTGAATATCAGTAAACAATATGTATTTATTCACAAACTAAATTAGAATACTGGGAAAGTTTAGAGATTACACTTTTCTGCATATTTTCACTACTGCCGTTATACCATCCTTAGTCTTGTTTACACTCAGATCTGCATGTGATTTCTACCCTTTACCCCTCACTTTTGAATACAGCCCAGTGAATCAGTCAAGGGGTTCTGTGTGAGTGTAAAGTATATGCTTGGGGACTGGAAAAGGGTGGAGTCTTTTTCTTTCCTTTTCTTCTTCTTTAGTATCCTTACATTCTGTTGTATTTTTCATACAATTCTGAAATAGAGTGCGTCATATTTTAATGCGCTTAAAAATCTATTACAGATCTGAAATAGATTACTTAAGAAGAAACCCCCAAACTTAACTGTATTTACCCAGTTCAGGCAAACTGTTTCACAAGTGGTAATTTCAAACAACCAAACTATTTACGTATGGACCAATATGCAGACAGCAACTAAATCTTTTGTAAGTAGAGATTTCGCATACAAGAAATCAAAACTTTCAGATGTTGGTTAAAGCATTCACTTCCTGATCTCATAGAACTCTCATTTTTAATTTATTAAAGAACAGTTCTATGAACTTCAGTGGAACTAGTCCCACAGCAAAAGTTAAGTGTGCAAGTGTTTACATTATGATAGCTAATGTGCATCTAAGGGAGCAAAGCAGGCTGGTGGAAGGAGGCACACTGGTAATTTGCAAGCAACAAAATCTTGATCCTTGCAAGAAGGGCTGGATTATTACAAGTAAATGAAAAATGTTTGTAAATACTGCAAAAAGAGATAAAATACTATGACAGGTATTAGAATGGTTTATTAAAAAATAGATTTTTAGCAGTACAGAACTTACTTAATTACAGCCCCTATGAGGCTTAGCTGTATCCTATAACTAAAGCTTTCTGATAGGAGAGGAAACTGTATTCCCTATGCCTACTACAGTAATGCATGAAGAGTAATAGGCTACCACTGTTCCACTCTCTACTCTGTGGAGTTTACCACTATCATATCTCTCAAGTTTTCAGCCACTGTCTTCTCCTGCTCATGATTTAGGACATTTTTGATACTTCTTAGAAGTAAATATCTGCAAACAAATATTTGTCTTTCTAACAGTTAGCCATTCAATTTTACAAACTTCCCTCATTTATTACAGCATTTGGATAATGCTTACAATTCTGTATTTTTACACATCTGCAACCAAAATTAGGAAAAATTATTTTTCCCTGTTATTCCATTACTGCACACTGAAAAACTCTCAATGAAAAGGAATTTAAAGAAGTGACTTGTGAACATTAGCTTATCTTAGTTTGAACCTTTTGAGTTTAAAAAAACCCGAAGCAAATAGTACATCATTCAGCGTACAGAGTTTAAAGACATAAGAATTTAACATTTAAACAGCCTTTAAGGCTGCTAAGTACATACTTTCAACATGTACTTAGGCTTTACTAAGACTAGCTAATGGTCTCACTCATCACATGACACATGCTGCCAACACTGCAGAATGAAAAGCACTAGCAGTGTCAAAAATGCAATAATTTCCGCGGTTGGCAGGAGCAGGAGGGTGGAATCAAAACACTACAACAGAATAAGTGCAAAAAAGCAGCATGGTGCACCTTATACAGCAAATTAGGACACACAGTTAGTGAATTAACGCATTTTTGCTTTTATGCAAGTTACTACTATTTGTCCCAGTACCCCTGCACATACAGACACAGATACTATTGCCGCCTTCTACTGCGTATTTTTGTATTTACCACATTAGTGTTCCATACATTTTCTAGCACAGTTTTTGCAGTAGTTATATACAGACAAAGTTGTAACGAGGGGACAGAAAGTAATCCCTTTAAATAAAAAAGCCTTCTAAGAGACAAGCCCAACAGGAATATATTTAAATGTGTGAATTTAGAGTGGGGGTTTTACTGTTGCTTTTTAAAAAGCATCAGATTTACAGAATTTGCCTGACAGAGGGATTACTGACACTTACCAACTATATGAACAGTCAGCATTTGTACGGCCTCTCACTAGCACATGTTCAGAAACACTGCTGCAGGGAGCTTGCATCAATGATGGTATAAGAGCAGATCTCACACTTGAAAGCCTTCTCACCTACCCAGAAATGGAAAGCAAATATTAAGGGTATAGTATCTTCCATGGGAATATAAAGTATGTGTAGGAAATTCAAAAATATTAGTGGATTAGCATTTACAGCACAGCCCCCAAGCCACAAATCTTTCCCATGATCTTGTCGCTAATGAAGCATGATCTTAGATAACGGCCTAGAGAGTTAAATGCCACAGTCTGTTTTACCAGTAGGAGACCTACTGCATATAAATTTGGCTACCATCAGAAGTCTAATCAAGAAAAAACAGCCAGAATCATTTCCAAATTTAGTTTTGAATTTTTTTTTCCTGAGCTGAAGTTCAGAGGGACAATTTTCAGCACATCCTATGTCACCAGTTAAAAACAAACAAAAAAATCCCCCAGAATGGGGAAATGTAGCAGAACAGGAAATTTCCAAGCAGCAAGGGAATAACGCTAAAGGAAAGTCATTTTAACTTATGAAGAAAACACCCAAAGAATTTTCTGTGAAGACAACAAGGATAACAATAACAAAGGAAAACAATGACTTCCAATAACAAAAGCAGAAAGAGGTACATTCTTAAAGGACTAGCCTCCCCTTTCATCTACACGCCCGCTGATGATTTCTAATTTACAATATGTATCTTCACATTTTTCTGATGCATGAAAATTCTGAAGTATTAGCCTTACAGTGAAGAACTGAAAAGAACCTAACTAGAAAGAAACCACAAGCTAAAAGAAATTAAACGTAATCACAAAATGGTTAAGGCTGAATGAGACCTTGGGAGGTCATATAGTCCAACCCCTAAACAGGCAAACCTATTTTCATTTTTGTAGCCAAAAATAAAACACAAAACCAGCAAGTACATACATTTTAGAGAGCATATTTTAAGAAACTAAATCTTAACACCAACCCTGGAATAGAAATAATTCTCCTCGAGGCAGCATTTCATGCCAACACTATTACATCTCCAGCTATAGTTTTATCAGTGTTATCTTTCAAGAATTATGCATAGGATATCACATTGAGCGACCACTGCATAGTCAGCATGATGTAGAAATCAAAGCACTTTTTCTGTTTACTCCCAATTGTCAGTGGGGAAGCAAACAGGGAGAGGCTGATGAGATTTTCAGGAGCAGTTATCAATGCTTTGGTAGATAATAAATCACATTTTCATTGGTAATAAGCAGCTTTCTAAAACTCATTACATGTGTTTGCTGTAGGTTATGTAGCAGATCAGCAGCAGAGCAAGGAATAGGAGACAGTTCTGGATTTGCAATCCTTCTTCTAGACAGTGACTTATTGCCTTCATTTTTTTGGAAAAGTTTAATTTATTTTGCATAGCTTTAGTCACTTCTCTGCTTATGTACCTGAACATCATTAACAGTGCCCATACACGCTACCTAGCCAGCCTCCTAGGAGAAGCTGGTTCTCTCTTCTTTGGCAATCACTCTCCTTTGCCTGTACCTTTTGAAGCCCTGTCAGTTGCCTTCTCCATAATCTAAGAATATGCAATAGAGCAAATGTCTGTCTTTGAAAACATGGCGTACTTGCTGCCACAGGGATTGAGAGCCATCTGTCTCAGTAGCATAAGACGTCTATCAGCCCCCTTCACACCTGTGTTTCCTGCCAGATATCTGCCTACCCTCCTCTACTGCCGTGTGTGATGCCACGGCTCCAGTGCTGTGGGATGGAGCACCACCCATATCACTCAAGTGTCAGAGCGCTACACTCCTGCCAAACCACTGCAAGCGCATTTAATTTCTTCAACTCACTGAAAAGCTAATTTTGTCAGTGTGGACAAAGGTGGCTATTTCCTATTCACTGCTGCCAGATCCTATAGGAGGATCTCCACAATTTATTTATTTAAGTATTATCATAAGCATCTAATTGACTCCCTACTGTCCCGTCCACCCACTCACTGCACACATCAAGTAGCAGGTTTCTGAAGGCCGTTAATGCAACACAGCACATTCCCATCCTATTCATTCAGTTAAACTTATTTTCTATTCCTGTAAAATGCTCAGAAGAAAGGAGAAAGCTTTACTTTTTAAACACCAACAAGATGGAGTAGATTCAACGTTTCACACAGACACTGCTACAAAGTACATTCCTCTGTATAATTCAGAATTTCTAATGCAAGTTGCTTTTTTGGCAGATTGATGGACTTCATATAACTATGGCAATACAAAGTCTATATAAACAGATCACTTGACTGAGACAGAAAGAACCCCAGAGCATCAGTCACAGACAGGCTGGCCCTTTGACAGAGGTTCAACATTCAACTTTAAAACAGAAACATGAAGCAGGAAGCTTTCCAGAAAATGAAATGGAATGTAGCCAAGCTGGACAAACAACAATCTATTATATTAAAAACCATGAAACATGCCAATGTGTGTAAGTTGATTTAAAAAGTTTTGGGAAGACGTTCCCATTCTTTCCTGGCCACAGAGTAGCAGTACAGAAATAAAACTTACAAACTAGTAAGTCTACATCCCTCTGAACTAGCAAAGTCATCTTTCTTTGTTAACTAGCCATGGGCATAAGCTGTCCTTGTCTTTGAGTACCTATAACTCTACATAGGTGTCTTCTGAATATTAATCCCTAACCAGGGTCAAACATATCCTTAAAGATCAACATCTCAATGCCGTAAAAAGAAAACACACTTCAGTCAAAAAATTGCCTGTTTTCTTAAATCAGATCACATGTTTGATGTTTGCATATTCAATGTGAGAGGGAGAACTACCAATAGGTAAAAAATACCCCTTTTCTGTAGAAATTCTTTTCACGTCACAAAAGAATCACTCCTACGCGGTATTTAATATTCCAACTCTATAGCACCTTTTTTCCCTCTTGAGTGGTAACATAAGGAAGACATACATGTAATCGACCTGCATCTGCTGTACCAGGAAGGTCTTTAGCCTTGTTTCTTATGCACAATGCTGGCAGTGAAAGACTCTGAGGCCAGGATGCATTCCCATGCATTTCGAGAAGGCTAACTGTAAGAACACTTCGTGTCAGAAAGGAAATGAACCTTGTCACACCTGGAAAATCATCATCTATTCTTCCTGTGTAAAGTGGTCTGAAGGGATGGCATTTCTCAGTTAATGCGTTAATAAAGGCTTTTAATGCCTTTTATTATGAGTATTTAAGGCAGTTAGTTAGGAAAGATTGATGTCACTAGGGGAGAAATGACAGCACAAAGATTCCTATCAGACCTATGATCAAATACTTCAGTTACTATTTTATTATCTTTTAATTATTTATTGATATTCCCAGAATTACATACTTTGCTGTGTTAAACCCATTTACTAGCAACCAATAATGCACAACGCAAGATGATCATACTGGATTGTTGTATCTTGATGTTTGAATGGCCCACCTATGTTTTCTAGATTTTTTTTGTCTGAATTAAAAAAGACAGATTCTATCTTCTTCACTTCGTGACCCGCTACTCTTTCAGGCCTGCAAGTGGAATTTATTTAAAATTAAAAATAATATGTATGAAAATTATGTGTGCTTACATACAAAGAGAGGATCCCTAGGGAACACAACTGTAAAGTATCTGATAAGTACTACACAGATCACAGACCTGCTGTTCCAAGTTCCTTGATTTTCCAGATTCTTCCCCACACCATGCTTAAGAGTTAAATGGTTTTGAGGTATTCTGTATCTTAAGCACTTAAAGTTCCTCACAACTCAGAAATAACGTAGGAAGCACTGGTTGTTCGCAAATTCAAACACAAGTCTAATACTGCAAAGTCACATCTTCAACACACAATAACTTCAAAGGTAGAAATGTAAGCATCAGAGAACTTTAAAATCTTTGTCCTGTGGAAGTCAACTATAGCAGATTTAAAAGGTGCTTAGATCCCTACCCAGATTATTGATCAGTGCTCAGGAAACAATGTCATTTTGAGTCATACCTGTAAATAATTAATTACTAAGTAAACACTATTTCCAAATACATACACTATATTCACATGTTAGACATAACAAACAGGATTAATCACTCTTTAAACATTCTGCAATGAAAACACAGCTATTTTCATCATGTGCTATATAGGTAATTAAAATCCTGCTATTTTGAAAACAAAGTATTTTAGAAAGCAATGAAATTAGTTTATATTATATTCAAGACTTCTACTGGCAAAAGTATTCTTGCTAATTCTAAATTAAGAGTGAATCATACATCTGTTAATTTATGCAACAGTATTCAAAACAAGAAAGATGAAAAAGGGATTTAATCCTCAGATATTTGTGTGGGTTAACACGTTCTTGCAGCAGAGAAATAGAGCTTACATTGCTCAAAGAATAAAAGCCCTTAACTTACATGAGGGAACTTAAGTACACAGAGGAGTTGTTGAAGTGTTCGATGCACAGAAAGTGTGAAAGCTAAAACAGTGACCTCTGTATAACCAAGGGCCTATATGGAAAAATCTAGGATTTTAACAGCAAGCTTCGAGACGAAAGCCAACTCTGAAAGGCAAGTTGTACCTCTCTGAATTACTCTTTGTAGTACTTTTTTCGCTCTTTCCTAAACATTTTGATCTTTCAAGAGGAAAAACACATTAAAAAAAAAAAAAAAAAAGAAAAAAAGAGATAGAAAAAAGAAAAAGTTGTTAGAGATCTAGATTCTAAACTCCTACAGGACAGACGGAACTTTTTCAGAGCTAGGAGAGACCAAAAATGCAAAGGCCAATTTCTGTAATATCTTTGTGAATCCAATACAAGTACAGCAGTTCAAAGGTATAACGTACCAATTCACAGTCTAGGAAAATTGTCTTTGTTACCATTTCTACTCATTGAAATCAGAATTAGAACTCTACTTTTTTATGCATTGGCAGGAGATGTCTTTCACAACTTCCTTTGTTAGAGATTTAAATGCCTTGTAGAAAAGCAGAGCTACTTGGATGTTTTAGCTACTTGAATTACTACTTTATGGAAAAGTATAAGCACAGCTGCCTGTTTCCAGCACATTTAACTTTGCTTTAGATGAAAATTTCAGAATTTTGAAATGGCTGCCGGCAGTGCCTATCTTATGCAGTGCCTGTGGTGCAAACTCCCACAAATACTGATGCATTCTTTTTTCTTTAAGAAGAAAAGAAAGAATATTCTGTAACTAGGAGGGTTGCTTCAATCTTCTAAGGTTATAAAGCTGAAGTCCAAAGGAACCTGGAATTTGTAATATTGATAGTTTAACCTTCCATTCTTCAGCTATAAATAAGGTGCACCTGAGACAGCGGGAAATTATGACCTGCTAAGCCCCAAGTGTCTTGCATGCTCTTGATCAACTTTTAGGCTCCATAAAGGTCCCACATTCATTGTAACACTTACGATTTTAATGAAAAAATTGGATAAGACTATCAATGCATCACTTTAGTCAGGAATCAGTTTCATTCTTCCCAGTTCACTTTTGAACACTGATTATAGACAGCTGATATTCACAGATGCCTCTATGATTTTCCCTTCTTCATATGAACTACTGGTTAAAACTCAGTGAATGAAAAGGTTAGACTGCCCTCTCTCTGTCACTTCTTGTTAACTACTTGATCTGTAACTGACAAAATTATGGCCACACACTTTCAAGAAATTCAGAATTAGGTGTTAATCAGCATTTTCCCATACAGTCATGAAAAAACCATCCCATACTCTCAATCAGTAATATGGCATGCCTCCATAAAGTTTTAGTTTATAAACCTGCACTTTGTTGCTGAAATAAGAATAAAAATTGGTTATTTTGTTTAGTATTACTACTACTGTCTGTGAACTGAGGCCTTAAATGTGCATGCACTGTCAGCAGAGTGCACAAGCCATTCTTGTACATTAATGCATTAATTATATGCGAATTAAAAACATAATTATTGTAGTCTCAGTTTTATTTTCTGATGGGAGAAAAATGGTTACGACAACACTATTTTGAATTGGAATATTATATTAATTTAAATTTAAAATTAGAAAATAAACATTTGAAAGATGTAAAGCAAGACTTGGGTGATATTAACTAATAATTGTCATGGGATCCAATTGTTGGGCTATTTTATCCTTTAAAATATATACACACCTAATGCCATAGTCATAAAAATCTTAAGCCTTCATTTAGAACTACCTTCTTTATAAACTTGAACTTGATTTTACTAAATAAATTCTCCTGCATAATACTGAAAAGTGATGAAGACTTCCAATTCACACATTACAGCTACCCCTGTAGCAAACAAATTAGGTAGAAATCATCATTTTAAACTTTTAACATCAGTACCCTGCGGGTTATAATCAGAGGAACACTGAAAAGGCATTTGAAAAGTAAAAGTCAGCGCGACGTTGTTCATTTGCTGCCCTCTCCTGGGGAAAGCCAAAACAAACACTAAAAGCACCACAAAACAGCCAAGAAAATATATTCCCCGAGTATCATCACCTATGCTTCTCTGAGAACTCAACCTTGTGACAACAAATCTTCTTCCGTTTAAAGGCATTTTTTTTTAAGTTTTAATTTTAAAGCATCAATAGACTTTAAAATATATTTCCCAAATGAGTCTGTTAATCTAGGCATAATTGGAGACATTTCTGGGAGGAAAGAAACTGAGACTACTTACTTGGGCATTTGTATAGCAGCACAGACTCTGCACTCAGAGTCAACACAGCAACATTTTTTTTATGCTGTTCTGCCATCAGCTATTAACCTAAGCTGTAGGACACAACACTGAACTGGCCAGAATTTGCAGCAGATTCTGTTCCCCCACAGGGTCAGGGCCTTTATTGGGAAGAAATAAAAGCCACAGGATGGCCTTATGGCTAAGTGCTACTTTCATTAGTTCAGACTTTGAAGAGGCTATAAAAAAGAAACAATGTTAACATGAGGTTTGCTTAGCTGTACAGATGGCACAGCAGAACTCAAGTCACAACTAGGTATGAAAAGTTGAAGTAAGCTTTTAATCTTTGCAGTAATTTACAAGCATCATTCCAGGGAGAGCTCCCAGAGAACTAGTCCATAAATGCTTCTGAAACACAGAGGTAACACTTTCATCAGATAATGACACATTCCATATATAACCTCAGACAAATTTGGATTGCCACACTCCCCTGGCTTGAAAATTAACTGTTGTGATGATAAAAAGATGTAAAATGCTTAACCTTGTTCTTCAACTTATTTAAAACTGAGACAAATTATTTCAAAATACCTCACTGTGAACATGAAAGCAACTTGTCTACCTGCTTTGTGAATTTGTGATGACTGAACTGTGCTTTGACTATGACAAGGCTTGTTAACTGACTACTTCATTTAATACAAAACAAAAACCAGCTGTCTACGTGCACCATCAGCATGTCGGTCTACTCACTGCTTACTTGCCAAGCTGCTTATCAGTGATGAGGCCTTTGACTATCCTTTTCTTTCTTACAGAAATTTCAGCAAGCTACTAAAACATTTATTTACTTCTTTCCACATGAGCAATTACAACTCCAAACCAGGAAATCTAGATTCAATACAGACAATTACTTCAGTTTTAGAAAACAGCAGGGTAAAGAAGATATTTGGGGAAAAAAACTTTGACAATTTGAATTAATTAATTATAATACACAACTGTAAAAGTCAGAAAGTGATTTCTCTACTTAAACTGACGGTGTCTATTGTGAAAATGTTTTCTCATAACACACATAATCATGGCCATAAATAACAACTAAGAGAGAAAATGCCCCAAACCAAACTCAAATATTTGGAAGAAACCTAGAAAAAGAGAATGCACACCAACTTCTCTACCTAAACACTAGAAAAGCTATCGTTAGAATATTGTATGATGTCAGCTTGTGGATGGGTGGCTACCAGAGATTTCAATTTTGTCTCTCAAAGGAAAATAAACCCACTTTTCTGAATAACAGGAAAGCATCAAATGCCATCTCAAGTTTTCTTTGGAAGAGAGGATGCATTTGAGGTCAAAGTCTTAGTGTTAACTCACACATCTACAGGTAAGTAGAATTTTGCATTAACTGATAAGATCGGTGTTTCAATAAATCATCATCATCACGGCTTAGCTTCGCGAACAAAGGGGAGGAATTTACCCACACTTAGCACAAGTGTGCTGATGGCTAAAAAGGTTAATGCAGGATAAGCAGATCCAGTTGCAAAAAGCACAATGGAAGGTCTCCTTGGGTGGCATAGGCGAGGGACAGTTC